>JBCAUA010681045.1:0-15517 GCA_038406235.1 Peronia verruculata
TGTTGATCATCAGCCCGACTATCCCACAAACACAAAAAGCATGGATACTTTGTGTACCCACCCTGTAGTCCCAAAACCAATCCAACTACCTTAAGATCTCCACAGATCAACCAACCATGGTCATTGTAGTTCAGAGCAGACAGTAGCTGATCCATGTTGTCATGAGTTTCTTTCATTTGCATTGAATGACCGATTGGAATTGGAGAGTATTTATTTCCTTTGTGAAGGATGATTGCCTTGAGACTTCTGCTAGAAGAGTTGATGAATAGTCTCCATTCAGTAGCAACATAGTCCAGCCCCATTGATTGAATCAAACCAGCAATATTGTTGCAGTAAACTAATGACGAGTCCTTCTGGGTTGTGAAGAACTTCCTAAATTCTCTTACACGCTCTCGTTACCTGCAATCCCATTTTCCTTATTCATGTACTTAGTGCTATACAAGGGCTAAAAGTCGCACTTCTCATATCTCAAAAACTAGACCTGATCCAAGAAAACGGATAGCATTTTTGAATTCAGCGCACCAACAGACCTATAATTCAATTGAAAAACCTTCGACCTTTGAAAAAAAAAATTTAAACGCAGGCCAGTGTAATCCTTGTTTTTTAGGATTGGAATGCAATATACATACTGGAAGAAAAATTATATATGTGTCATCTCTCTTTCCAGACCATTGTTTAATAGGCATTTGATGAATGCTCTGTGAAGGACCTGCTATCAGGATCTTCATGAATCTTATCATTGAGCAGAGCCTTTAGTTGTTTTGATTAAAAAAAAATTGCTACCCTATAACTGCTCTGCCAATTCACATTCGGCATTAATTCTCATGACCCTAAGAAAGAAAAGGTTGTTCTCATCAAAGGCTCGAACAGCATTCGACTTATTTCAGCTGATTAAGTTACATTTTGACCTCCCAAGTTCCATTGTCAGACCTTGAGCGTTTACAAAATTAATACAGACATGAAAGAGAACAGCAAATTTTGCATAAATTTTACTTAAAATATGCAATCATTACGGAGAGCATATATATTATATATAAAAGTATAATCTCCCCTCAGAACATATTTTGTATTTTTTTGCTCTGCATTCATGTCAGATTTGAGAATGAAAACAGTAGACAGCAGATTTGACGTTGGACTTTTTTAAAATGAAGACACGTACAAAATTGTTGCAAAAGAAGAAATATTCCAGAAAAGTTTTTAATCTGGATTTCAGTTTCAAAATATCTCAATCTCATATACTGGACTTACTTTTTTAATTTCTTTATTAACTGTTGTCTTTTCTTGGGGCTCCTCCTTTTAAGCAACTTTTCGCTATATGGACTTTGTCACCTTAGCAGTTTCATAAATAAGCTTTCAATGGAATAGGCTACAGTTGACTTTCGTATGTTCCTAGCATCAAATAGAGTTTTCCTAACAGTTGCTATGACTTTTGTATTTTCTAGTAGCAGAAATTAGAGTAAAGTGAATTCCTTTGGTGTGACTTTTTCTTTTTGGAGTGCAGAAGATTTTGCAGCGGTTCTAGGGTGGTCTAAAGTGTTTGATCCCACAGAAGCTCCTCTGTTGTGAATTTGTGGTGTTTGGACAGACTGGGAAAGATCACTATTAAAGCTTGCGTACACCCTTTGCTGGTCTCTAGATTAAGATTATTGACCAAAAATCTGGGCCAGCAGGTCTTTTGTTAAATCATCATGGTTTAGACACTTCATAATGATCTGTAAGATAAGCAGAAATTACAGCAAAAAATAATTGCCTGGAAATTTTTTTCAAAGAAAAAAATCTTAGAATTTTTTAAAAGCTAAAATACACTTTTAAATGTTATTTTTAAGCTAGCTTTGATGCGCACTGGAGTTTTGGTCTGTGGGAATTATTTCATATAATGTAAGAGGACTGGTTAGGAATGAATGTTTCTAAATTTTGTGTTAGTGTGTCTTTTGATACTGGATACGCAAATGTTTTTTTTTTTGTCCATTACCTGAAAACTTATATATCAGTCAATCTTGTCACTTTTGGTTTACCTGATTTACAGACCCGTCATATGTTCAACCGTGAAATATTTAAGAAGATGAAAAACACGGCCATCCTAGTCAACAGTGGCCGTGGTGGTGTGATTGATCATGATGCTCTGGAACGGGCTCTGAAGGATGGGGATATTGCAGCCGCAGGCTTGGATGTGACTGAACCAGAGCCTCTCCCCAAAGGCCACCCCCTGATATCATTGAAGAACTGCGTCATCCTGCCACACATGGGCAGCAACACATGGGATTCTCGTAACGCCATGTCTCTTATTGCTGCTCGCAACTGCATCGCCGCAGTCAGCAGCCAAACCCCTGAAGGAAATGTGCCCACTAGTTAGACCAAGTGACAACATTGCCATGAACCAGGTTTTTTAATAACTTTACGGTTTTTATCCCCCACAAGTCTGACGGTTCTGTTTAATAATCAAGTTAATATAGCTACTCACAATTTAACGATCACCCATAATTTGAAAGTCTTACATTCATTGATGCTGCATGAGATCCAACTTGAGTGGGCTTATAAGTTGTGTTAAAGAGGAGAAAAACAAATAATCTAACAAACTTTCCACCATTTGTGATGATAAGAAAATCACATCAGTTTTCTAAATTATTATCTGACATTACTGATATACAACTTTAGACCTGAGAAATATCAGATATATAAAATATCAAATGACAAAACCTGCATCAAGTGTTATTTATCTGCAATTTTCTTGGTGTTAGTTTGCATTAAAATTTGAAATTCTGATTGGCAGTTTATAATGGCTTCATGTTCTTTTACCATTTCTGGTTCAGTTTAACATTGACATATCATAGTATAATCTATCAGACCCTAGTGAAAACAGTGAGTTTCAATTGTTTTTGAAACAATTTAATAAATGAAATGAAAGGGCATAGCGATGTGCAATCCACCATGAATAGATCAGTGCTGAAAATACAGCAGATACATGTCATCAGATGAAAGCTAATTACAATATCAAGTTGGATGGATATGTCATACCAACATTTACATTGTCTAATTGTGAATTTTTCAGTGCAGACTATGACAAATGCAGTAGTATGTCTGCCAAATTGTTTCACTCATAGCAACAAGTTTTATAAATTGTAATAATAATACAAGTCTTTTCAAATTTTTGCGAAAAAAAGAAAAGAAAGAAACAATGTTCAGTTCATTGAAACTAATTGTGACATGATCTCTCAATTATGACATTTTTTTTTTTCACTGAAAAGTTTAATCTATTATGTTGTGGACTTTATGGGGTTATGTCACTAATGAATTGAATTAATTCAAAATAGACATTTTTACACCTAATTCCTATTTGAATTTATAGCTTTCAATACAACATGTCCATTTATATCTTTGGAGACAAAACTTTTTGCTTTGAGTGACTTTTGCTCTCACAGATATTTAACATGACGAGTTCAAACAATGCACACACACACACACAAATTTTGATTTGAATGGAAAAATATAAATTATAGATCTATGTAACGTACTATAACTACAAATTTAAACATGATCGTATCTGTAAAGGAGAGGTACAGTTTAATATGTCAGAAATATAACATCAAAAGAGACAAAACTTAAGCAGAATAATTGTTTTAGCACGAATAATAATCTCCTCCAATTATTCTGTGAGTTCGTTGAACAAAGATTACATCCATTTTATGTTAATACGTGGATTTTGTTATTTGTGATCCAAAAGGTTCTGAGATTACATCTGCCTTTTATTTTTAACATTTTTGCAAATTGATGTTCTTTTGTGTCATTTCTGTCCAGGGGATTTCTTGGGATGAGAATCTCATATCAGAAAATACAGTATTTGAAAAGTGATTTGTACATTTAATAAAGCCCAGTTTATCTTTCAAGAAAATTGGTGATAGAATATATGACTGAGGAATAAAGTTTCATTTGTAAATGATCTTGAATGTTCAGATTGTCAGAGATGGAACAAAAAATGTTTTATATTTGAAAAATCATGACATGGATCTTAATTTTGTATGTTTGTTCCATGTATTTTATTATGTTAGTGTATTTGTTACTAGATTTTTAGGGCATCCTTGTATTTTTTTTATAGTTTTGATTTTTTTCCACACTGCCCTCTTTTATTTATTATTATTATTTTTTTTTTTTTGCTTTAGATCTGTTTGTGTCATAGCATTGCCAACGTTTGATTTTATTGTCTTTTTATGACAGGTCTCATTGGCAGATTAGTCAAGTTTTGGTGCCATAAGTTGTTAATTTATTTACCATTTTAAAAAGTCTTTCCAGTTTCAGCTGATGAACAGAAATGACACTGAATAAATTATCACTGTCTTGCAAATGCCATATGCAGAATCAAATGTTAGGCTCACTGGATAAACTCACATAAGATGTCATCAAGGCAAAGAAATAAAGACTTGAATATTGAGTATGGTATTGTGGTGTAGATAAACCACGAAGGAGAAGGTTATTATTTTGAGTCAGAGTAATTGCTGTGATCTTGTCTGACATGAAACACAGCTGGAAGAGGAATAGGAGAGGGCAGCCAGCCGAAATCCTTGTCAGTGCGGTCCTTTTATACGGAGTGCATTCTGCTATAATTTTCCGCATGGATGAAAAGAGCTAAAGTGGTCAACAACAATACTTTATTATTTTGTCAATTGGAAATAGCCTTGTAGTGCTGTGCCTATATCAACCATGTGATGTAAAGTGCAAGTTGCTTTATATGGATGCTGCTTTTTGACTCAACCATCCTGAAAGAAGACCAAGGAACTTTAGTTTACATTAATATCCCATAGCATTTTTTCATTATACATATATTCATGTTACAGTGAATAACTTTCTGTAATGATTCTAATTTAATAAATATGGTGAATCATAGAGCAAGTTTCAAGTTGAGCATTTCTGTTGTTGCAAAATGGTTATTTGCAAGCTGTGCAGAATTCAATTCTACTGATTTTTGTTTTGTTCGTATGTGTTGTTCTAAGAATGTTTTTATTTTAATTTGCGAAAAAGTGTAAAATTTGTTTGTGGAAATATAGTCAGTGGATTTCCTGAAGGCTTTTGGAACTTCAACTCACAAATACAACTGTTTTATTTCATTGAATGGTGGGAAATCGCGAATGAAGTTTCTATGGGAAGCAAAAGTTCTTGATGGAAAAATGAGAGCATTACAACATTGTGTAGTGTGATTTAAAGTGATAGGAGAAAAAAGTATGGTAGTGGAATAGAAAGTGGTATGCTGACGGAGAAAATGTGAAAAAGTGTTTTGATGTTTTTATAACATATTTTTTTCTTTTTTGGGCATTGCCATGGAAAAGTTCAGTATGTATTGCGCTTTTTAACCTCCAGCGGGAAGTTTTCTCAGTATAAGTCAAATTGAAAACCCGACGTTCACACAGTCACTGTATTGTGCTTAGATGCTAAGCAAATTTCAGTACAGACCAGTAAAGATGGATCTATGAAGACGTCCTTGCCATACCGGTATATAAATAACACGGTTCCTTTCCATAACAATATATAAAGGCATACAGCCGACACTTTTCTCTTTCATATATACATTGTACATATTACCTTTTTTTTTGCTTGCCATTTTATTTTTCTTTAATAATCTAACATTATCACAGTTATTTAGATCGTTGTTTGACTGTTAACCCTAACATACACTGTTACTTTGAACATTATGCCATGTCTTGCTCAGTGACATTAATTTTGTTCTTTTTTTTTTTTTTTTTAAGCCAGTATTTGATATGAGCACGTAGTTTGCAATAACAGTCTACATGTACTAAACAAATCTATTTCTGCAGTGTAACAGTACATCCACACCATATATCCGGGAATTGAAAGTCGTCCTGGATAAAATTCCTGCTGTTTTGTACTATGAATTGCTCCTCACAATCTTAGTGTTCTTTTTTTTTTTTTCTTTAATTGTAAGTGCTTAGAAAAAAGAATTTTACTTTGGAACATTTGAAGTTATTTACCTAAAGAACAATGGTAGAGACAATGTAGAGCAACTCAATATATCTAGTAGCCTACATGTATAAATCACAGTGTCTGATAGAACAGTGCTACTTTAATGTAGCATGGCCCTTACCGACTTCTGTCCTACCAGTGGGAGGGGCTTCCAGAGTGGGTTTGACCTAACCAGTCACCTCAGGATCCGCCAAATCAGCTTAATTCCTAACTAGTTTGATGTCATGGTCATCTTCGACAATGAAGGATGAACAACAACACTTTTAATGTAGTTATATCTTGACTATTTGGTAGGATAAATTCCCCTGTCAAGAAAATATAGTCGTGTAGTACTTAGATACCGGTACATGAGAACTCTGGGTGGTTAAAAACATTAGACGGTAATGTAATATAATATACAGCTGTATCCCTCAAGCCTCAGCAGATACATGGACATGCTTACACAAAAAAACGTATTATCATCATACTCATTTTAAACACTGACGAGGAATATATTTGATTCAATTTTTTTTTTTTTTTTACATACATTGGTTAATTGAAATCCGTATCATATTAATGGCAGAAAACAGTTTATTTTAAAGATTATTGTTTTGATAATAGATTTACTATAGTGCATGTATAATGGAATATTTTTATATTATATTCTGTTTGTAGGCAGTCATACTCATATAAGAAAGAAAAAAAAAAAAGAAAACTAATTCAGGTGGCATTTTTTTTTTTTTTAAATATTTTGTAGATACATTATATGCAGTACTACTTATTGTCTCATTTTGATATTCACACCAGAATTTATACATAATATAAGCGTTTTACTAAAAACAAGTTTTGTTTATTTTGACATTGCAATCAATTCTGTTAGATCTTACGTTTTTCCTGGTATTTTTGTGATAAAAATGGTTGCTTGATGTACAGAACAATGTAGAGATAATCACTGCATGACATTTTGTACAGTTATGAACTGACAAGCTAAAGCTGAACGCATTTTGTTTCTGTTAAGATAGTTCTGTGACTTTTTTTCCCCAGTGAAATCCCATCCGGTTACTTTAATTTCACTCTTATGAAGATTACCCTTCCAAATAGGTTGAATTGTTTTTCCAGAGCAATGTGGGAGCGTGTGTGCTTCTAGTTTTGGCATTCGGAACCACAGGTGATACACAGTCACTGTTATTGCCAGTTTCCGTCAGACAACTTTCAAGCAAACAGAGCAGTGAAGTTCTTGTTTTCTTTGTTTTTTTATATTTAGCAGTGTTCTTAATAGAGTGACTTAGCTTGCATCGAAATGATAACAGTTTATCTTCATTTGCTCTGAATAAGACAAGCACGCAGTTTAAGCCCGCTACCAGTGGGGTGTCTCCCATGGAGTGCCATTCTTAACATTCCAGGGGAGACATCTCTTCTTTCTGTCCTTGCTCCTGTCTTCTGCCCTGCTTTCCTTCCTCTCTTCTTCTTGACATGTAAACATGTCTTATCGTGTTTGACACAATATAGCCCTGATCTTGCTGATGAGTCGTTAAACCCCAATTCAACAACAACTTTGAATAACACTTGCAATAGAGATCAGGGGGAAGGCTGTGTCATAGTGACAAATCTAGTGATGTTTTATTTTCAATAAATTACCAAATTTCACATTCCAAACATTACAATTTCATCAAAAATCAAAACTTCAGACCTCTGCAGCAAAACAGTGTTGTTTTTGTAATTTGAAACTGTTACTATCATTGTTTAGGAGTGAATTAAAAAAAAATAAAATTGACATGACAAATTGAAGAGTTCTGCTCTCTGTACAAAGATGCTCCCATGAAAATACTCCTATGACATTGAAAATACATGTACTTCAATGAGATTGTCACTAAGTAATTGTCAAAGCTGAAGCAACAGCTCATCATGCACAGTTCAAAGCAAGATCAACCGAAGTTAAACACTTTCTTTGTACATAATAAAATTTTCAAAGACAAAAATAAATAAATTTCAAAATTATCAGTGAATAAAGACCTATACAACAAATGGTGTAGACACTGGAATCTCTATTTCTTTTGTTTTGGTGATTCCACATCGCAATGTATAATTTTATTCTAATGATCTGTTTATTGACAGGATGCAGAGTTCATGAGATTAAACTTTGAATGATGCAGTGTATTATGTTCATGCGTCATTAGAAGATAAAAGCTCAGACTGAAACTTGTACATGTAATAATTGGCAAAAAGAAGTTTATCATGCAGTGATCCCCATGGGATGCCGCAGAATTGCTTACATCCATCTTTTAAATTTTTCTTTGCAATCTTTGATGACCCAAACTTATTTTGATATCCTTTTTTAACTCGCAAACGTGCTGTCCGTTCATCGTTACTTGTTATCTACACATGTACATACATGTATTGTGATCAGCCCTTAGCCTGTAAATGGTCTACAGTTCAGCTTTCTTTCTTGTTTGTTGCTTATGTTTCAGTCTTTATATGATTTGCTGCTGTATAGCTCAATATAACCTGTGTGTTCCTTGGTTATTTAGTTTATTTGCTGTATCACCTTCATTATATTTACTGATTTTGGTGTGCTGTAGCCTACATTAATCATTGATGCTGATCATGTAACTGTGAATTAAAAACAGATAACGATTACCATCCTGTATTTCAATTCACTAACTATTTCTGTGGTGACTTATCTTCTTTATCGGGCATGTAGCTGAGTGATGAAAAAATGAAAATTTTGCATGCAGTGTGGCCAGTCGTTACTTTTTTTTTTTTCTATTATATGTCTCAGGACAAGAAGTCTGAAAATACTGTTAAACGCTCAGTGTCATTAGGGAATGTAAGAATGACAGCAACAAACTACATGTATTGTATCTATCGCTGATTCTGATGCACGACTGCAGGGTGTAAGCATGATTGTGTTGATAGGTGTAGATCAGGAGGAAGAGGGTGTTTGGATTAACTGCTCTCTCCTTTTCTTTTTTCCTTTTCTCTCTCTCCTTCTCTCTCCCGATCTCTTGTTTCTTTCAGTCTCTTACTCTCATCTCTCACTGTCCATTTCTCTCTTCAGCCAGCCTGTTTCTCTTGTGGGCTTGCCCAAACTAAAATAAATCAATCAATCAATAAAAGATCATCAGTCAAAATTCCACACATCACAGCTACATCTTTTCAAACGCCCCAGGTGATTGAATGCGAGCACAATGCATGTCGATTATAAACATGCAGCTAATATATATGAGAAACATGCTCGTGCAAACAAACAGGACCAATGCACATAACAGTAACGAACCCGGAGCACTGAAATTACAGAGGAAGTAGGTTAAGCGTTAATGACGTCATTTGTGAAGATTTCGACCTTTGAACCCCGCACAAGTCGCGCGAAACGGAATATCATTGTCATCGTTTAATTTTGGGGTTAGGCCTATTACAACGTACTTTTTTTTTTTTTTTTACACCGGCACTATTGCTTGTGTCAAAGGCAAAGGATAGAGTGTGAGCGTGGATTTCACGTTTATTTTGATATCTCTTTAGATCTAGATTTAGATCTAGAGTCTAGATCTATATCTCAGACTTGCAGATGGTTTCCCATTGCAGACGTAAGCCTTGTGTCAGGATCAGTTCAGTGGCTATAGGCAGCATTGCTACAAGATTAGAAACATAAACTAAGAAAGAGGGGAAAAGATTGAACTACAGAAGTTTAGTTTAATGCCACTGACTTCGATTGAATGATTCAGCAAAAATCTGATCTAGTTGTTAGTAAATCGATTACTTCAGAGGACTTTAACATCATGTGCAAGCTGATACAATGAGGAAGTGGAGACGCTAAATGAAATGGAGCTGACACAGTTGATATGTATGGCTCCTATATTGAAATAGGGAAAAAGGAAGAGTGTGTTGTAATTAACAGTATAAATATTATGTATAGAAGGAAAACCCGTCATGTAGTATTAACTAAAGGAAGGGGGTTGTGTTATGACAAATATTTAACGTCGTTGCATTTACAAGCTCGTGAAGACTCACAGAGTTGAATTAACACGATGAATATAAACTAAGCAACCAAAGAAATAACACTTGCACCATGGAAGGTAGGGGCTCGTCCGAGAACGGGGCCAGATGTAACCGATTCAGTTAGTTTGAGCACCTCAGCAGAGCACAGCCCTGCTTCTGCTAGGTCGATGATCCAGCCAATCGTTTTCTGTCAAACGATACACTCCCCCGTTTTCCACCAATCGTCTAGCTCGAAACGTGAAAAACAAGTTATAAATAAACTACATTGTAAATCATGCTGGTGCGTATCCAGCACAGTTCTGTGAGGTTTATAAATACGCCCTAGCCCTAATTTGCTCTCGATAGAAACGGTCTTTGGCGACGGGAAGATCATAGCGATCATCATATATTAAAGTTACTCAATTTTCAGTTTGTTTAGCTTCCCGGGCCAGCATTTTTTAGGCGAGTAGCCCTTTGTCGCAAGCTGCCCTACTTTAGCTCGGCAAATCTACCGTTTGTCTCCTGTGGCTGTAATCAACAGGGAAACGAAAGAACGGACGAATCTTTTCTGACCGGTGAGGCCTGTCCTTGTTTCTGCACTCAAGAAGGAAACACTGGCAAAGGTAATTATAAACTAACAGATTAAATAGCTATTGATTTTCAGCTACATATTGCAAGAAACTGCTTGTTGTAATATTATGTGCATCAGAGGAAAGGCTGAACTATTGTTCCATTTTGGGGTCAAGAATGAAATCGAAACCAAGCAGAAGAGATTTTAGGTCAGAGCCCAGTGACAAACTTTCGCCACAATTTGTGAACCCTATTTAGATTAGTAATAATTGAGAACTTTGATGCGTTTCAGAGCCGACAGAGCAAGTCTGCATTCCTACTGAAACATTACAAGAGTTCTCTGTTAAATCGTTAAGGTTCTTGGAAAACAGCAGGCGAAGATAAGTAGATTCTAGATTCTCACCTGTGACAATGTTTTGGTAGACTGCGTATCAACCATAGAGCACATGTTGGTTAGTGGACAATCTCAGCAGTTTTATGTGTAGAGGATCTCATAGTTATCTTGACAAAATCAAAATGACAGGAAAATAATAAGTGAGATGAGAGAGAATAGTCAAGACATGTGACATTGTTATGTTTTTTTTGCCAGAAAAGTTAGTCTACCATTATTTTCACTCAAAATTTCTTTCATTTTATTTGTGGCAAAAGTCATCCAGATTTTTGCTATTCTAGAACTATATGGTGAACATAAATTGTTTGATTTTGCAAGGTAGATCTTGTGATAATATCTTATCGTGATTTGTAACATTTGGTCCCATGATCTGCTGTTGAATTACATACATCTGCATAAAACAGTTGTGGTTAGGTTTAAGGACAGTTCTGTAACATTGAAGAAATTTGTTGTTGATTATGATTCATAGCAATGTTCGAGGTTTTAAAATGTATGAAAATTTAGTGTGCCTTATGATTAATGAGAAATAAGTGAGATAGAGAAGTCTACATCATGTAACTACTAAGTGGTATAATCAGTTTACATGTATCATTCTCATCTTATTAATGAACTAGAAGCTATTCATGGCAGGTGGTCATAGACAGAATGACATGTATTTTGCTAGATTTGATTTAGTGGAATAAAATCTCTAATGGATTTGTTTATCATTGTCAATGAGAGTGGCACAATATAGTCATAGATATCTAGTTTGGAAAGTAAACAGTTCAACAGGCTAAGCCTTCTGCAATTTGCAACTGATGTGCAAATTCAGATGAGAGTCCTTGTGTCGCTTCCTTTCATTCTTTGTAGTCCAAAAATAATTTTGATTTTTCATATTGCAGTAGCTTGTTCGCGCTAGAAATAGTTGATAACTGATTTTATATTTTGCCATGAATGTTTTTGCAGGCACTCCCTATAAAAATTTTACATTTGCATGAATTTGCAAGGCTCTTCCTCTGAGTGCTTATAGCAGCTGTAAAGCTGTAAATATCCTCTGACCTTTGTCATTAGTGTCAGGGTCAGTTCAATGACTATGGGCAACATTTCTATAAGATTAGATATATATTGAATAAGACAGAGTGGAAAAGACTGTTCAAACTACAGTACTTCAGTTTAATGCCACTGACTTTGATCGAATCGAATGATTCAGCAAAAATCAGAGATAAAGATATCTTTTACTAACTTTCATGTAGCCTTATCATTGTTCTCTAAAGGTGTACTTATTATTTTATGCTGACACTAAGTTTATGATTTACAGTGTGTGGGCAGAGATCAAGGCTGTATTGTGCACTGCGAAATCAGAGCCTTGGTTAGATTAGCTGCTTAAATGCAGGGACATGGCAGGTTACATTTATTTTGTAGGGCAAAAAAAAAAAAAAAAAGAAAAAAAAAAGGAGCAAATGAGATGGAGATTTTCAGCTATCCAAAATTTTGATCAGGATTATGTATGATGATTTTGGTGGCACTTTTTTAAAGTCAGATCACTGATTTCACTAAACTCAATTTGTTTTAAAGTGCAGTGATCTTGCAAGCTATTAAAATGCACTCTAGGGGTTGGTCATTCTTTAGATCTCAGTCAACTTGAATGGCTTCTGTATGGTTTTTCTCATGTAGGTATCCAAAGCAGATGCTGAGAATCAGAGATAAAACTGCTACAACTGTACTAATGCTCAGTGTGACTTTCCCAATAAGTTACCAATAATTATAAGAAATTTGTTATGTTGTCATTTGGTATCCTAACATCACTTTTTTTTAACATAATTTACTAGTTCGAAATATGATCATTCAAAAGGTTTCTTGTGACTTGTTAAGGGTTGATATTGTCTTGGGTCTTAGAGGGTTAAGATTTAGCGTTTGTGTTTCTTTTGGGCAGTGGCAGCACCCATGTGGGCACCATAAATAAAATAGTCAGGGCAGAAACTGCTTGAACTTAAGCACAGCTAGATCTAGGCTAGCGACCTCAACGTCTCCCAGTAGCTGCAGGCCAGTGACCTCCGTGTGTATACTCGGGGATTTACTCATTGCCAACAACCAGATGTGTGAAAAGAAATCAGAAACCACTAGATTGGTACTACATACAGGTGTCAATAGTCTGTGGTAGTTGACAAGTCCCCCCACCCCCCTACCCCCACTTCCAAATAAAGAAATGCACAAAAAGATAACAGATTAGCTTGACTTATTTATAGTGTAGGCTACCAGTACTTCTGTTCCCTTCAAACCATGGCATCAGAAATTTTTGTGTCCCTGAGTCTTATGGAGATTGTTATTAGGCGTCAGAATGGGACGCTAACTGCCTCATACACCTTTAAGAATTGTGCTGTTTCCAGCTACATAGTAGTGCACTCAGTAGAAAGCAACAGCAGGTTGTGAAGTAGCGCAAGTTATGACAGTACAGCAGTACTCTGTGCCGGTAGCAGAAACTGGCGTTAAAAGGTAGATACTTTGAATATCAAAATAGGCTACATGTGGTAGGTCTGTAGTAGGCCTACTACATTAAGCCTAGTAGTATTAATATATTAATTGTGCAATCATAAGTATTTTTGCCAGTTGTTACATGCGCGCAAGCGATTTACGAGTAACTACTGGTACCGTAGATCTGCAGCCTTAATGCAGCTAAATGGCTGGATGTAGCTGGTGTGAAATCTGGTCCTCATAGATGGCAAAAGAATTTCATGTACCTAAAACGGGAGTATACGGCAGAAGATTGGAGAAACTTGAAGAAAAACTTGAATAAAATTAATCATGAATTGCCACCCCAGTAGAACACTCTCTAAGAGACGACTGAGGGGTGAAATAGGCGAAGGTCTCATCATTTGAACAGACAGAATGATAGTCACACATTTTTTACTGAATGGAAAAAAAAGACGTCCTTCTACATAAGATGACAGTCGTTAAATTCAGTTTATGGCCTGAAGCTCGAAATCTGGGAAATAAGCAACTGGCCTATTTGTTATAAGATCACTTTATTCGTGTATCATGAGCAAAAAGGTAACGTGTTCTCCAAGGCATTGCCTTAAAACCTTTATGTTGTGACAGTTTGGACACAAGCTAATTTCAAAAAGCTCACGAACCAACCACTAGACACTACATACACGCGAGATGATTTTGTCTTTGTTTGCTCGTTACTCGAGATAGTAGATCTATCACAGTCAATGTACTGAGATGAAAAGGAAAGGCAGGAATCGAGCGGTCATTGATTGCTGGCCCGGGTAGTCTGTGCGATGTGGCAATGCCCTGACCTAGTTATATCAATGCAGCTGTTAAGCTTTCTGGGTCGCTTTCCAGATTTCCGCAATCTTTTGAACGAATTTCATTTGCAGAAAAATAGTTCCGAACAGAAACGAGAACACAAGACAGTCTCAGAAATAAACAGCCGACACTCTCAAAGATGTGTATACACATTCAAAGATATCAACTCGTGTTAGACCTAGACCGAGATGAAAACCCGATGAAAACAAGTCTGAGAAAAAGGTGACATGTTGATTGGACATGGATTGATAATTAAAGTGGGGAAGAGGAGGTGGGGGGGGGGGGATAACTTTTTTCGATGCGAAACGATAATTACAGGAGTGCAGCCCATCTGGTTTATTGAAATCAGCAGTAAATATCATCTAGAAAGCATCAAACGACAGTGAAAGATAGCTTTGCTATTGATGACTCAATCTAAACCTTATGAAACAGAGACTGAAACATGATGCATGTTTGTAAGAGAAACAGCAGTCCCCCCACCCCCTTATTTTTATATGTTAATTCTTTCTGATTTCGATGTTCTGTTTTTTTTTCCTTTGTCTGTTTGTTTGCCTCAATAAATATAACGTTCTGGTGTCCGTCTGTCCTGATCTTGTTCTCCCGCACCCCTCCCCTCCCCTCTCTTCTTCTCAAAACCATAACAACAACAGCTCCTATGGCAGCTGTAGCAATAACGTTTGCCTATTTTCTGCTGAATATCTAAATGTAGTATTTGGGATTAAACTCCAGATATATATATTTAAAAAAAAAAAAAAAATTACTGTCATTTAGGGTCCACAGTCATGTACACACAAAGCTAAGACAGGAAACGTTAGTAATATTAATGTAGTTATGCGGTAAGTGTGTCACAACAAACACGTTCTCAGATTCTAGTACTGGCTGGTCCTGGCAGTAGTTTCGGGTAGATCGAGCTCTCTCGATCTCAGACCGTGCCGTGCGGTATGCGCCAGCCCACCCGTGTATTGCACTCCAGTCAGCTGGCGGCTCGCAGACAGGGTACAAAGTCCACCGCAGCTGGATTGTTATTGCTAACGGAGTCAACACTCACTGTGAGCAAGTGAAAAACACACTAGTCTAGCGTGAGTGAGGTTTGGTGTTAGTAGGGGTGAGGTGAAATGAATGAGTAGGAGGGTAAGGTTTGGCATTTTAGACTGTATATTAGTCACCTGATACGTGTAAATCTGGTTTCGCTAAGACTGATGGGTAGAGAAAAAATGTAGACAGACAGGTAGTTAGGCAGTCAGGAAGCAGGCATGCAGACAGACAGACAGACAGACACAGATAGATAGATAGATAGATAGATAGATAGATAGATAGATAGATAGATAGATAGATAGATAGATA
>JBCAUA010681156.1:0-15517 GCA_038406235.1 Peronia verruculata
ATCGGGACCAAACGACTGTGTCGTTATTTAGAGGTTGTCGCAATTCAGAGGTGTCGCAATTGGGAGGTTGCACTGTAGT
The DNA here is from genome assembly GCA_038406235.1 of Peronia verruculata. Classification (NCBI taxonomy): domain Eukaryota; kingdom Metazoa; phylum Mollusca; class Gastropoda; order Systellommatophora; family Onchidiidae; genus Peronia; species Peronia verruculata. Next base: position 80 of record JBCAUA010681156.1, read on the forward strand.
ACCCGGTATGTAGCATTCTTAAGTTCATTGTTTCAAAATCAATTTCTTTTTGTTTTTAGTCTCTGAACACATTTTCATACCACATTTATCTTGCATTACATTTCCTACATTCTTGCACCATACATAGGTTGTACACATGTTTTGCTTATTGGCAAGGGTTATAGATAACAAGTGTCTTTATTTGGTGGAGGGATAATGGTGTTAAAAGCACACATGTCGTGTCGAAAAGTGTTAGATCTAGATCTTGAGCTTGGACACGTTCTTTGTGTTCAACTTTCTTTGAAGAAATTTAATGAAAAATAAAAAGCAAAATTATTTTTTAGACAAATGTCTTAGTCAGGGAAAGTGAATGAGATTGTGCAAAAGGTAATGTTATCTGTGTACTTTCAAAGCTGAGATATTTAGAGATTAGGAGTGTGATTTGACTCGGATCAGAATAAATTAGTAGTGTTACATTACAGACTGGCCTACTTAGCACTTGCACCACATCACCTGCAATGGCAGCTTTCTAATTCTATAGAGCATCCTGAACCAGCATGTGGAGATGGCAAGTTCTGACCCTAGCTGTCCTATAACCTCTGATGTGTCTATAATTTGACTCCTACCTGACTTTATGAGAGACACTTGTGGCCATAACCACTTCCTTGCTCATTGTATTTGTCCCCCCCCCCCGGAGGAAGATCTTAGTGACCAAATTCATGCACTTCATCCTTGTTTGTCCAGCAAAATCACAGGGTCATGTCTACATGTATTTGCATCACATCATCTTTGCCTTGACCCTACTGCGGTTTATCCTTTTTTTTTTTTTTTTTTCTGCCATTAGCTTATAAGTATGAATTTAAATTCCTACATTATTAATTGTACAGACACGCAACAGACGCTATGTCCATCATGACGGAGATGCTTGTATAAAATACATTGTAATACATGTATGTAAATTGTAATGTATTTTTTTCTGAGTTTGAGTTTTATTGTTTCCACAGGTGACCCTGCCAGGTATCATTCCCACTACATTGCCATCTGCAGGTATCAGCATGAAGAGCTGCCATGTCTAGACATTATCTCAATGGGACGGCTGGCCTCCAATGTACGTAAAACTGCTTTGTTGTGCACAGTAGAGAAAAGCAGGAAAATTGTGTATACGTCTCTGCAGTGGACTGGCATCTCCTAGCATGAGCAAATTCCGTCAAGTAGGCTACCTGACAGCATCATCTCAATGTAAATAAATATTTCTGTAACAACTGAGAAACTTATCTGCTCCTTCTTGAAGTTCCACTCTATGTTCTTGTTTTGTGTTCTCTTCGTGCTCATGTAGTGATGTATGTCAATTGTATGTGGTTTGGATATCTAATCTAGTAGTAGCTTTATTGTTACTTTGGCTGCTTTACTGAAGATTTTATATGTAATTTTGGTATTTGATATATTGTAATACTGTAATGGGGTACATAACACATTACCTTACTGGTAAAGTCTTCAATTGTATTTTAACTTGGAATCAGATATGCTGGAAGTACTAACTTAAACAAGCATAGAACATTCCTTTTGCTGAAAAAACATAGGTGGGCATTAATTTTCAAGTAAGATGATCTCTGGGTATCAGTCGAAGTTCTTTATTGTAGATGGAAGGTTGAATATCTTAAGGCTTAAGGTCACTGCTCTTTGCCAATTGCATTTTGGATTTAAACAAAGTAGATGAATAATGACAGTAATTTTGATTAATAATTTTCTTGTTGAATTGGCTGTGTTTTCACTTAATGTATCTACAGTACATGTATGGTATAATACTGTGCAGAAAAATGAATTGAAAATTGGAAATGGACATTGTGAAGAAACATTTTCTGTGATACTTCATCAGCAATGCTTTTTGACAGAAGTCATTGTACATGTAAATGTTATCACAGCTGTAGTAGATTAACAAAGTTTACAAGGAGTGATGCTGTCTCTGTGTATACATGTACTGTGATTCAACAAATGACATATGACATACAAGTTACAAGCAAGAAAAACACAAAAACTTGATATTCAGTTAGTCCCCGATACTGTATTGGGAATTTGTAGGTTTGAGCGATGTGACATCGACAAATTTAAATATGCATAAAAAACAAGAACTTTCAGTTTAAAAGCAAATATGGAACATGTTAAAATTAGACAATTTTAATTTACAAGTACATGTAAGCTACAAGAAATTAAGAATATCAAAAAATTGTACAAGTCAGGTAGTGATTAAGAATCCAAATGATTCATGTACATTTAAAATAAAATTAATTCATTATAAAAGCTAGCAAAATTATTTCTCTAGGGATATAAGTTTTGACTAGCTGGCGTAATTATCTGGTGTTTGAAAGTGACATTACTTTACATGTATTTTATTTATATTCTTAAAAACATCAGTCAAACCCTCACACATGCATACATGGTAGGCCTACAGGATGTAAAAATTTCATTAAACAACCCATTCACATTCACTGTACAATCAAATGGTTCACAAGGACCTTGCTGAAATTTTGTCTATCACTATAAATATGAATTATGATGGAGATCTTTATTATCTTTCAAATGAGATGTGTGGTGTGTGCTAAATGTGAGATGTCTGTCTGGTTGAATTCTCTTATCCCGTGTTGTCTTGTGCTCTGAATATAAGGTGGGTATTTAGAGGCACAGACTCTATTTATAAACTTGTGAAGACCTAGCATTTTGCATCAGGGTTACTCTTCTCTTTCATCATACATCAGTCTTTTTATCTATGTACAATCTATCCAACTTACTTTGGGTGTAATGAGAAGATTTGAAACCACTAGTTAGCTCTAGATAAATATCTTCCTCTCCTGTGGTTTGTGTCTTAATTTATTTGAAGGAACAGACATACATGTATAATATATTTATTTGTATTTATCTTTATTTATTTATTTTTTTTAAAATTAGAATTTAGATTCACAAAAAGACTATTAAGTAGTACATGTATGTGGGTAACATTCTCTTAACTGTAGAGCAATACTACTGTATACTGTTTGCACAATCTTTCCAATTACTTACTTCTGTACTGCAGTAAGAAACCAGTGTAAACCGCGATTCTAGGTCATAATTCACATACAGTACATTTCTCTCCCCTAGCATTAAAATCAAGAATGTCAGCATCAGTGACCCGAGTCAGGTGGGTTAAAACCTAAAATACCAATAACATTCTCAAAGGAACCAGTACCAGTTCATTCAAATTCTGCAAATAAAACTCTGGATGAATACATGTGCATATGGCTTGAAAATCTTAACCAGTACAAAAGTTTGAAACTTTTAAGACGTACTGTATTGTCAAGGTCAAAGATGAAATATTTTGAGATATTTTCTTATTCACAACCTGTTGCTTTTCCAGTGGTTTCAGATAAATGCTTTTCATCAAAAAATGTCACTGGGTTGGAAAATGCATGTAAAATGTTGCTTTAATAAGGTATTCAAATCTAGTCATTCTTGATTTTCAGTGATTTTGAAACAAGAAGGATGAAAGCAGAGCTCATTTGCAAGAGCTGTTGTTCACTTTTTTTTAATACAATTGATTAAAATATAATACTAATAATACTATGGTTAAATAAAGCATGATTTTACATCATACAAGAAGCAATTATGACCACCGGGTTATTTCCAGCTATCACAATTATTGATCTGGTGAATAAAATGTACATAATTCCCAACAGCACCATGGGTCTTAACATTGATCATTTGGCTGAATTCTCTTTCAAATCACATGTTACTCTCTCTCACCTTTTTTAGTAATCAAAGTTTAGATACATACAATGCCCTTCAGATTGTTTTCATGTTAAAAATTAAAATAATCTGGTACCTGTAGTGAGTGAAGTTAATATTACACAATGGTTTGACTAGATTATCATCAAACCTGATAAACAGTATGCTGCCAGCACCATGAAAGACTGCCCTATTTGCAACATAAAAGGACTAATCCTAAACCAGGCAATTAGTAATATCAGAGTAACTCAACTCAGTTCCTGAGAAATACAGAAAATTTACATACATATACATGATATAAATCCATCTAATGCCCTGTACCTTCAGGAGACAGCATCATCATTATTTTTCTCAATTCTGCTGGGGTACAGATTAAAATGAATATTCAATTAATAGTACTGGAAAATGAAATGGTTTAATGGACAGGTCCCCCTGAAGTTGTGGACTATCTCTATGGTAATGCTAATTTTTTTGTTTGTTTGTTCAAAGTAATAAAAATAAAGTGGTACTGGAGTCACAGCCTACAAGCATGCTACAGTCCTTTACAACATATCTGTAAAAAAAGAAAATGATGAAAACACTACATGCTCTCACTAACAACGAAAGCAAGAGATAGAATTAAATGTAACTAGCTGACAATATTGAGCCACTGGAGTATATTTTTCTTTTTCTTTAAACATTCACAGTCTCTATAACAGGAAGTAAAACATGTAACATAGCAATTTTAAAAAATCATCTCAGGAGATAAGGAAACATATCTGATCTTAACAATATTAATCTACATCAATATAATAGGTCAGCCTTGTCTAGAATGTAACATGCCTTGTTCAATGTATCACAGTCTGAGTAACAAATGAGTCGGAATGATTTGAAAGTGCTTTGATTCTAACAACACATGTGAGTTCAACATAGTGAAGAGGGGAAAAATTTTTTTTTTTTTCAAAAATGTGTGTATCTATGCTTGATAAAAGTGAAACATGGACATAAATTCAGAGGAGATCTCCATTCTTGCATGAAAATTGTGTGTCTAAGTGAACACAGACATCAGTCATGTTTATAATCTCATTTTCTCTCAAAATATGCCTTATCTGAAGTTACATGTATCTCTGCTCCCCATGTCCATATCAATCATTCCAGGTGTATATTACGCGCATTTTATTTGGACAGGTGGGAATATTTCATTTAGTAATGCTGATAATGTGCAGAAAGGTCTTAATAATGAGAAGCCATATTACAAAATACTTTTCAACAATAAAACAACCTGTCAATTTAGAAAGTTTTCAACCTTGATTACATGACACTTAAACAAACAAAAAAAAAAAAATTTAAATGCTAGCATACTGCCAATTTGGCTAGGGGTTGCTATATTTGGATTTTGAGTTCAGCACTTTCTAAATCAGAGATTTTAAAATATGTACAGATTAAAACTTCCTAGAGAGCTCACATGTATTATATCACCCAAGTGATTCTTTAATTGAACTTATCTTCTTCCATGAAACATTAAAAATATATATATATATATATATTTAAAACTATGTACAAAAATTAGATAAATTTTAAAAGATATTCATAACTAAAGTCATAACCGTCGTAAATTTTTGCGGCTTTTCCTTGTCCCAGCTACCTCGGCATTTGATGCATTTTTATACAGAGGCTTACATGGCTTTGGGTGATGAAAAGTTTCAAAGCAGTGAATGCAAAAGTCATAGCCACATCTGTTGTCTATACAGATAGCCCTCTTCTGCAGTGGCTTGTTCACAGCTGGTCCTTGGCACTGAGGACACGGCCTTAATTTGTCATCTGATAGGAGGTCCTTGGTCTGAAAGTACACAAGCAGAAAAGGAAATAAGACGAAAACATAAAAAACTGAGAATGCTGTTCATGTGACGAATCGATACGAGAATGATAAGAACAAAATTACTTCATTGTACTCATTGACATAATTAGTCACTAACAGTACACAAACTTGAAATTAAAGCATAAATTTTTTGTTAAGCCAGAGTAGAAATTTTAAATTACAACGAAGTATGATGTTTTGTCTGAATACTTGCAGAACATCTTTCACTTTCTACACTCAGATCCGCAGATTTCAGTGGGAGTATTTAGCATGGTATTGATACATTATGCAACCTCAGTGCTTGTAGGCCTACATATACTATCATACTATCTCCACATTTTATGCAAATTTGAGAAATGGCTTCCACAACTTTTTTTTTTATCTCCCATTCAACTAAACAGATAACGGGTCCTGATCTGTACCACTGTAACTACATGTATTTATAAACATATTTCTAGAGTACTACTGGAAATATCTTATTTTATAAAAGAAATACATATATGAAGTTTCTATCCTCATTCTTTAAAGTGTTTTGTCTGGCCATGTCCATCCAGTGCTTAGATTTATTCCATGTCCAAAATGTCCCTGGAATGTGACTTTTGCTTTAGATACAGTGATAAAAGACTCTTTTACATTGGACATAGTTTATTTAGCACACCAACTAAAGTGACAAAAATAAGCCTAAAATTGTTATCACAAAAAGGCAGCCTTTGTGTCTCCTTGCCTCCTTAGCAAAAATCTTCAGAAATCTTTAACTTGGATATACATGTAATAATCACAAGCTTGTGATATGTAGACAGGTGCTCTTGATATTGCAAACTAAGGATAATTCCAGTGTTTGGCTGTTCAGTGTTAGTGCTGGCACTTTTGGGAGTTCTAATAGTATAGTGCCAGAACATCTGTAGTTCACTTCCTGGGTAACATGACCAGAGATTCATCAATGAAAATAAATTTGTCTCATAAAGCAATGAGTTTGAAGTTTCACACCTTGTCCCATGAACATGTCTGAAGAGCTTTCAAACCCGTGCTGTTTGAATGTGAAAAGTGACAACAGTCATAAATGAAAATGCACTTTCTTGTTCTAGATCATTTCAGGCAGCCTACATGGCTATGTGTATGTAATGACAGTAACAAACTGATGCAGTGTACATCTATGCCCCTCTGGCTGAAACATGATGCATGAATATAGTATTCATAGTGACTTTGAGAGAAGATGCCAATGGATAGAGTATCAAAGACAAATGATATAGACAGGCAAAGCAGGCAGTTCTAGCATGCCCACCTGTGTGCAAGTTGATGGCTGATCAGTTTGCAGAGGTTTAATAGCTTGTGACTGCCGGGAGGTGAGGAGACCTCTTGATGCTGTCAACGGTGTAATGTAATTATCAGCTGGCTTTTCCCCGCAGTTCTCCTGTCAAATGGTGATGGCACAGTATAAACTGACAGCACAGTCCACATGTTCATGTTAACATCACATGAAATAATCATATACAATATTTTAAAACTACACATAATAAATGGGACATTTTAATGTCTCTCGTGTCCGTATACAGCCTATGCAGGATGAGACTCCATCATTTTTTTTTTTTTTACTTTTGGCATCACACATCATGCAGGCACAAGGCAGTCCACTCATTTAAAGTAAACTCTTGATTGAAGTCGATCCCTCTTAGCAGATTTATTATTATTTATTCTCTGCATACATGTATTTGTTCTGGTTACTGTCAAAGTTGTTTTTAAAGTCAAACCGTTTGTTTTGTTACACATGGTTAATTTTAACACAACTATATATTATGTTGCTTTGAAGTCCAATCAGACTCCTTTTGAAAGACATACAGATACATGTGTACATGTAGATATGGGTACAAAGTCTATAAATTAATGAGATTTGTTTTGTCCATTATTTTGAAATGAAATCTTCATCCTTGCACATCATGAAATTAGATATTCATTCAAATTCTACATGTTCTTGTGTTGGCAGTAATGTTTCAATGTCTTGTTGCTTGTTCTGCAGCCTCTCACCATTCCTGTTGACTGAATCTTAAGTGAACTTGACAAATGAAAGTCATTGGGAAACTGGATCGCAGATTTATACATGTACATGTAAATAGTTACTTAACATGTTAAACATGCAGTATGTTTGTAATGGAATAAAGATGCCACAAAGGAAAGTATTTTTCAAGCAGGCTACCTTTCCATCACCATGATCAAATTTGAGGAGAAGTAAATCTTTTACATATTGCCGGTATCTTCCATGAGCTATATGGGCACCAAGGAGAGCTGTCTTCCAACCCAGGCTCACTTGCTGCACACTGTAAAAAAATTCACGATCTTAATCAAACCACCAATGCACTATGCATGGTCATGTTTACATTGCATGATTTATTCTGTCTTCATGTTGCAAAAGTTTGTGAAAAACACAAAAAAACAGGTTAGGTTATATCCGACTTTTTGTAAATTCAAATTACATGTACTAGATCTATTATAATTTCTTTTAAGTCTACAAACTGTTCTGCAGCAAAATGGTTCCATTAATAAATTTTGATGAATAGTTTTGGACTTCAAACCACTCTGATAACAGGATGTGAATCATAATCCAAGATCTCACATTTTCTGAGATCATGAAAAAGCAAATGTGTCAAAAATCTAGTCATAATATACATTTATATCCTCTATGATGTGAGAGGATCTGAATCCTCACATAAGCTCATTCTTTTCCAGTTATCAACTGTTGGATACTCCTGCTGTTTCAAAGTATCAAAGTAGGTTTTACAAATTCAAATGAGTATACTTTGCTTTACAGCCGAAGTTTTTCTTTTAGAGATGATAATTATAATGTTAAATGCATTCTCACCTGACTAGGTCTGAAACATCAAGGTAGTGAAATATTTTCTCCAGGCAAAGGAAGAAGTTCCTGTGGCTGAGTGTATCAATAATATCAAATTTTTTAACACCTATGTTTCGACCAATAAGCCCAGATGGTTGTGACGGTGAGCAGGTATTCATCATGGAATGGAATTTTGTTGACAGTGAACTATCCCACAACATATTCTCAACCATCACCAGATGGTCAGTACAGTTATCTTGTCCTGTGACATCTTCAGATGTGATAGCCATTGGAAAGTGATCCGTGTTGTAGACTGGGTGTACTGATCTCAGATTGCACAAAAGTGGGCCATAATTTATCCTGTAATGATTTTGATCTGTGTCTTGTCCATCATTGAGGATCTTCCTCACTACATTTTTATGAGGACTCCTACGGAGCGATGCTTTTTTCTTTGGTGATTGATGTTTACTGGATGTGGGGATCAGTTTTTTCTGAGCCTTTGTCGGACTGAGTAAGAAAGGACTGTCTTTCTCCAAGTCAGGGTTGTAACAGCGTTTATTTGGACTTTTCACAGGGCTGACCGTTGAACTTTTATCATGATAATTTGACTGATCTGCAGTCTCCCATTGACCCAGCATTTCATATAAATCATACTGATGTGGCAAGGGTGGAACTCTAGCTGTGGTCGGTTCAACATCTTGGCTGCCAGTTTCTCTAGAGTGCATAGAATATAGCTCTTGGTGGTCTGGACTTGAGAAATGTTTAAGTGTGCTATCACATGGAGAAACGCGCTTGCATTTCACATGTAATGTCTTGGAAATTTGCGACTTTTGAGCCTGGGCAGGGGTCAGTGAAAACCCAGAAAGAAATTTTTGTTGTTCTTGGTCAGTCTGATGCTCGTAAGGCCTGCTCCATGATGAAATTGTTGAAATATTTGTTACTGAACATGTCTCAGAGGAGGGTGGCAGTTCTGTTTCAAACTTGCTCTGTGTTTTGTCATACACTGTAGCTTCATTATCAATAACTTCTGTTTTTTTGCTCCCGTGAGTTGCATCAGATTCTGAAATTGATTCCTCTTCAGTCATGGCTAAGTGACCATCTGGTTCATCACCTGATGACTGTGAAGATGAAGACAAATTTGCCCTGTCACTTTTCCTTTTCATTGGAAACACAAACTTACTACTTTCCAATCTCACATGAACTGGAGACTGTTCTGAGCTACTGCTTGATGATTCTTCAAGAGACATTTCTTGGAGACTGTTTTCCAAAGTATCTTGACTGTGGAAAAGGGAGGAACTTGGACTCTCTCCGTCATCAGCTTGTTGTGTCATGGTCAGCTCTTCAGTGCTTCGCATATTGTTGTCATCACCCGAGTTATCCTCACTAAATGGTGTAGCTTGTGTGTGGTATCCATCAATATGATCATCGTCCAGGGAAGGAAAAGGAGGGGGTGCAATTTGATATGATCTACCCTGGAACCGTTTCCCTCTGAACAGTGATGTGGGATGTTGTTCAGGAGAAAAGTCATTGTCAGCCAGAGGTTTTTGACATGTATTCCTTGTTTCTGAATTAGCACTTGAAGGGATGCTGGAGCAAGAAAAGGTAGACTCCGGAGTGTCTCTTTCACAAGAACTCCATGGTGATATAAATGATTTATCAGAGAACCCACTGTCCCTGCTGAGACAGCTGAGCCCAGTCTGTCCAATATGTTTATTATGGAAGTCATGGTGTCCCCTTGAAATCGGGGTGTGGTAATCTACTTTGTTCAACATGCTGTTTTCTGGATTCTTCTCAATCATAAATTCTGTCTTAAATTGCTGTTTCCTGCCTTGTACTTGTCCTGTGTTCCTATCCACTTCATTTCTCCCAGGTAAAATGTCATCCATCTGATGGACAAAACAAAAAAGAATTGACCTAAAAAAAAATATTGCATACTAGGTACAAGCAGCCAGACTGAGTGTTAACCAAACCACAACACAGTGTTTGCTGACTTCTACATGATATATTTTGGCATTAGAATCAGCACTGCGTGTTCACCACTATTCCTAACATCATTTAATGTCATGGCTAAAATACTGTCATTTTTTTTCCATGGAAAAACATAATTTAAAAAATAAAAGGCTGATTCTCTTAATTTCCCATTCAAATTTATTTCTATTTTATTGAAATACATGTACTTACAAGAGAAAGATGGAGAAAAGTGGTTGCCCGATCATCTTGATGCCCTAATGGTCATCTAGGCTAAGGGATTTAGTAAGTATGTACTTGTATTTCTATTAATAATTAGACATGTATATGGCTGATACCAATTTTGATATAATCTGAACCAGCCATTCTTGGTTGAATTCTTACTGTTTTGTGTGATATTACAAAATATTTCATTTAGGCCTCCTCTCAAATCATTATGTTCTTGATCTCAATTGCAATACAAAGAAAAGTTGACATCTCTTTCTCCAAAAAATGAGACAGTCAGTGGAAATTCTTGAAATTCATTCCTCTCGAGACATCTATCTGTGTTTGCACTGCAGGACAAAACAATGTCTTTAGAAGCAAACTGTTTTCAACAATGGGAAAGTAGGAGATTTCATCTGAGATGAAAAACAGAGCTAGCAATTCGAATAACAGAGCCAAACCAGGAGGAGGGAAATTGTAGATCTAGATATCTAGATCTAGATCCACTCTAAAAACACACACACACAAAAAAAAAAGAGAGGCGAAGACTTTGCACATTCAGACTTCCACTTCTGAAAAGGTTCTCAAAGGAAGGAGGCATCAACTGTTTTCTTTTGGACGCATGTTAGCAATTAGCATTGTATTGTCTCCATTCCCATTTGAAACAGTTGTGCTAAGATCTGCATGGCTGATGAAATCAGAGGTGCAGGGATATAAAATCTCTAGTTATGAATCATCAGAATTTCTAGATTTTCCAGAGTCAAAAACCACCTCCTAAAGTGGCTAAAGAAAGACTGTCTAAAGGCAGCCAAATCTGAATAAATTAACTGTCATTCCGCATATCCTGGTGGGGATCATAGCAACAAGTCATATGAGTACAGGTAAACACAAACCTGACTTGTTTGTTTAGTTTTGTAGAAGTTCAGCCCCAGGCAATAGCGAGGCCAGTGCATGAACAAGAGGGGATCGGCAGGCTGCATTACTCAGCTCTGCCGATCATGCTTATTAGGTTACAGGACAGAGAAATTGCGCCTATGAATAGTATAAGGCTTTGCATTAAATTAAATCTTTGGGTATTTGCTGTGTGTGGCCACAAATTCCTGTTCAAATAATTTTGACAGACTGTGTCACACGTTTCCAGCATTTCCTTATGCAAACAAACCTTTCAACGAGATCCCTGAAAACTTTTTTCACACAGCAAAATTTCTCAGTTCGTCGTCGTTTAAACATTACGCCATAGCAGCAGGCCATCCAATCAAATTGCACCAAAAGTGGCAGGAGTTTGCATGCCAGGTAGAAGAAGCGTTCGGAGGCCATACAAGAAAATGAATTATACCTGAATATTATATTAAATCAGTTAATTATTAAAATCAACAAGAATTATTTTGCTCAACAGATGAATTCTGTGCCGCCATAATCGTGATGAAGAAGAATATTATGAGACTCTCTTTGGCTAATGCTTGACATTATTAGTGATGAAATTTTCGGGAAGAGAAAACTCGTTAAACCAAATATAGTGGAAGACTGGAAGCCAGATCTCTAGGAAAATGGCAGAATAATGTAGCTGTTACTTTTAATGTTATAAGAAAATGTAAGGGAAGCTGGTCCATAATTAATGCATTCTACGAGAGTGGGGTACCAGTATATAGAAATTCAAATTCATTTCTTTATTTATTTGTTCATTTACTTATTTGTTTATAAGTATTCATCAACTCTCCAATAAGCAGCTATTTTATTTTCATCACCTCTTTGTTCAAACGTTAGAAAAAAATAGATGTGCTGTATGTGGGTGTTTGTTTCCTGTTATAGTCACCTTAATTCATCTTTTATTCTTAATACATAGTACATTACTGACAGTTTAAACATTATAACGAAATCAAACTACACCGATGCACAATAGATCTACATGTGTGTGATTCGTTCAGCAGATAATCTCGAGCAGTCACTATCCTCCTTTTTCCTCTTCAGCACGGTTAGATCTGAGAGAGGGTGAAAAGAAGGCAGTTTGGCATTATTATCCAGCACATGTAGGGTACTATGTTTTGTGCAAAGTGGTGTACTGTGTAATGGGCAATGTCAGTGACTTACATCAATGGTGATAATTCATTCTATGTATTAAAGAGCATAACATTTTAGATGCCGTATCGTTCAAATGCATAATGTCTCTGATCCTCTGCAAACTAAGCAGTAATCGAATCTTCAGTGTGTGTGTGTGTGTGTGAGTGTGTGTGTGTGTGTGAGAGTGTGTGTGTGTGTGTGTGTGTGTGAGTGTGTGTGTGTGTGTGTGTGTGTGTAGAGAGAGAGAGATTTCCAAACTGCAAGAAGACAAGTTAGAGAAAAAGAAAGTGTGTGTATGAAAGAGGAGAGGTGAAGGTGTGGAAAGAGAGACAAGGAGAATATGCGTATGTGTATGTGTGTCAACTCTGTGTATGAGAAAATGAGTGTGTGTGTTACTGTTTGTAGGGGAGGGGAGAAGGAGAAATAGAAAGAGGCAAAGAGAGTATGCGTGTTTATGAGTATATGTGCAAACTTCTAAATGAGAGGAGTGAGGGAGCGAAAGAGAGGAGAGTATGTGTGTGAATGTGTGTGTCAGTGTGTGTCTATGGAGAGACAGGGAGAGAAAGAGAGAGATCTGTGTTTACCTGGGATCAACGCTAACAAGTCTTGCCCCACGAAAGAGGCGTTAACAGCCAACAGAAGTTGAGCAATCCTTACCTGGGCGATCGACCACCTTTGAAATGACCGTCTGGAACAGAGACGCAGGGGCCGATCAGCACATTTTCTACCTGTGCTCAAGCCAAGCAGTTTTGTGGCTGCGGTCTTGTCACTGCAGTTGTACCACTCCATCCCAAAATGGTACCCTAGTGCTAGGTACACCAGATCGAACACGTAATCGATCTCACTGAAAATAACTCTATGTTGGTTGTACTATATTAAATTGAAAGTGGTTTCTATGGGAGCCTTGAGGAAGAACAGGTCTGGAAGAGAAAAGAGACTGAATCATGCAATAAAATGTTTTAGAATACCTGTCTTTCATTCTACCCTTATGTCCTGTAAAAGTTTGTTCATTTCGTAGGTAGATTAATTCATAGCATGATCTGCATTTGCATGGATCCAGTCCAGGATGTTAAACCTTCTCTAAGATACAGGAACGAGATGAAAATAAAAACAACAACACCTTTTTTTGTATGTTTGTTTGGGCTCAGAACGTCTAGTTTAATTACTTGTATTTAATCTAAACAAATATCGAATAAACATTAAATTCAATCATTTTCAGATAAATTTAAAATCAAAGCTGAAGCACAATCTTGTAGTAGTCTAAACATTGCATTGTAATTATGATGAAGCTTCTGTTTTGTTTTCGTAATTTATTTATTTATTTGTTTGTTTATTTATTTATTTTTCTCCACGTATTTCTAAATGCCAGAAAATTGTCTTGTGTTTCCCTTATTTGTTATGCTTACATGTCTTGTACTTGGATCGCCAAGGGAAGCAACTTAGCTGAAAAATGAAAAAAAAATAATGGCTCATTGTCTTAGATCAAGAGGGAACACATACTTTATATAACTGATCGGTCAAGCCTTTTAAGCCTCGGTGTCTGACTTGTTCAATGCTTTCATCGATCAACACGCAATGCGCTGTTTAAAAAATTTCTGTGACCAATTCATCTGAACAGCTCAATTTATTGTTAAAAAGTTTGGGAATCTTCAGTCACTGTGAGGATGAGCTTGATAATGAAATGTCAAAAACAAGCTTTGAAACATGAGTGAAACAATTTGGCTAAGAGGGAAGGACACGAGGTTGTTTCTAGTACTAGATGCCGGTTGCATGAAATTTCCTATAACTTATTTATCCTAGCTGAATAGCAAAAGTGGTGAATGTTTGCTTGGTAAAGTTAAAATGAAGAAAGAAAAATTGTTGCATGAGCAAAATAAACAAAAGATAAATGTATTGAGGCAAGAAAATATGATATTATTCCCAAACACAACAGGAAATAGGATGATAAATTGTTATATCAGTGGCCATAGATAACGAATTGTCCTGCAATTTGAACAAAAATGAAAGTGAGACAGAGAACAAAGTCTGTATGTGAGGGGAACAAAATATAATGTAGTATGGGGTCAAAATACGTTGTTGTTTTTGTTGTTGTAGAGAAGGGAATATGTACACTATTTTCTATAAACAGATTATTTCAGCAGTTGAGGTAGCGTAAAATACGTTAATTTGACCCTTGGTGAGAGTAAGCTTGTAAACTGAGGAAAAGCAATCTACGTATGTGATCAAAACAAGTCTATGGAGGGGAGAAAAACATGGTCTTTTCCCAGGTGGTAAGTAGCTCTCCAGTATTTACTAACCCTGGGCGTTGACTCAAGGGCGTTTTGCTTGTATCAATAGAAGGGTAGTCTCATTTCCCTTCGGCAAACAATGAGTTAACAATGAGGGTCTCCATCCTGGCCTAGAAGGCTGGGAGACAGTCCAGCTGGCGGTGTTCAGAGGTGAGTGACCTCCTTTCCGCCCAGGTCTCACCTGTGAAAGGTGTGCAATTACACAGGCCTTATCATGTCCGGCCTTATCAAGAGTAACGGTTGTTCAATGCACATCTGGGGATGAAATGACTGGAATAGTCCGGCTCTGACTCACCCTGAGAAATCCCGTCGCTTTTTAGGGTCAGGTTGGGTTTTGCTGTTTTTCCCCCAAGTATTTTCTCGAACTTATCTGCACTGTATGTAGTTTACGAACTGTTGTCTGAATATTCTGTCCTTTCATGATCAATAGTTTTCACACACACACACACACACACACACACACACACACACACACACACACACACACACACACACACACATGCACACACAGAGAATCTGTT
>JBCAUA010681267.1:0-5000 GCA_038406235.1 Peronia verruculata
ATCTATCCATCTATCCATCTATCTATCTATCTATCTATCTATCTATCTATCTATCTATCTATCTATCTATCTATCTAATCTAACTTTATATATATATATAAAGATATATATTTATGTTCTGTTATTGTTCCCACTTATTGTCATTTACTTTCTCTCTGGCCACCTTTGGGCCTCTCACCTGCTTTCCTTTTTTTTTTTTTTTCCACTGTTCTTACGTTTTTATTTGTCTTTTTTTACGCACTCAGTATTACCATGTCCCACCCAATTTTTATCTCTCTCAGACAGGTGCATTCCTACACAATAACCAGAGCACACACTGCTACAAAGAATTCAATAGGAGACGAATAAAACATGCTCTCAGCAAATACATTTATCCAAATTTATATCGAGGATGACTTGATACGGCGGTAAATAACCCTCAATGCACCCACATTAATCTAGTTGGAACAGCATGCACGAAATGAATGTGATTTTTTTTTTAAACATTTGCAATACAAAACATTTCAAGAAGATTGTATGATTTTTGTTAGGGAAGCGCCACACAAAGGAATTAATCTCTTGGAACATTAAATTTCTTCATCAGTAATTTGGCAGTTTGTTTGTTTGTTTACCTTTCAATTTTTTTTTTTTTTTAATGTTTTCTTTTCATGTCTGGATCAAATACCGAATAGCGTTTTTTTTTTTTTTAAACAACTGCCATTAGTGATACGCTTATGAGGCTGAGGCTATGTTTCCTGTGCCTATCTTGTTCTAATGCTATTCGTGGTATTTCTGTCTGTAAGTGTGTTAGTGTGAATGTATTTTGCATCATTACTGTGACTTTGGGTGGAATTTCGGTTTGAAGACAAATAACGCTCAGCGTATCTTATATTTCTTTGTGCGTCCAGATGCAGTTTAAGTTCAATCTACAGCTTCAGACTTTGATTACTTGGCTATGGTTGTGCTGATATTGTTTAAAGATTTTGGTGTCAGATCATGCTTTACTTGGCATTATATAACAAAAACAAACAAACAAAATGTAGAACAGTGTACTGTTATTTGCAGTCTCTTACAATTCCCTGTGGATTCCGTTGGTGATAACAAATGGAGATAACTTTTAAACAAAAGAAAAATCCAAAACCTGACAAAAGTTAATTCTGTGAAATATTTCTTTCTTCTTTGTCTTTACTTTATTATTAGAAACACACACACACACACACACACACACACACACACACAAAGAGCCACGCCGGTGTTTACAATAACCATAGTATTTAACAGTACACCCTGCTAAAATGACCTACAAAAAAACAGGCAATATCCTTGACCGTCCACGCTAACTGGTAAGGCTGTCATGAAGAAAATAGTGTATGAACTATGAACGTCCGGGATGTCCGCCCTATCGTCTTATATATAGTGTAAAGCGTCATTACAGCACTGCTCCATCCATTGATTTATTTCATTTGGCTCCTTTGATCATCGCACAGCTACCACATCGGTCATGTGTAAACAATATGTCTGACATTGACTTCAGATTGCAGTCCGGTGATCCGTATCCGGACACTGGGAGAGAAACAACAGTCTGTAGAACATCCTGTACTCGTTTGCCCGATTCATGTCAATAAATAAGATTGATGGGATTGTAGGTGTCGTTGAAGTAATTCAAGTTTGGTGCTGTCTCGTTGTTGTTACGTTTGCCACTGCCGATGTTGTTGTTGTCGTTCTTGTCTACGTCGACGTTCACATGTTCCCCTTCCGGCATCCCAAGACTCCACTGTTAGATATGTGTACATGTCAACTTTCAAATGTGTCTGCTCTATTTCACTTAGCTAATTATTGTGTAAGTCTTCTCTCGGACACATCTATTTTTGTCCCCCGATCGCCATCACACAGTTTCCCCTCCGTTGCAAACAAATAAACACACACACACATAAACAAACTAACAAAACAGTCTCCTCCTTTTCCCTGAGCCTGCAGGTTCAACCTCCTTTAATACTCCTATAGGATCCTACATTTTGACACTCGTCTAATCTTTTTGTCACACAGGTACACCTATTTAATACTAAAAGCTTCCACACCGATAGATTTATGAGAATATGGTAAATTTATTCTAGTAAAATATCTTTTCGTTTTGTTTTCTTTTGTTTTACTTCGGTTTTGGAAAATATAAGAAGTTTTGTCACGTTTTTGTATGAAAACCTTAGCGCTCAGTAAAAGAGAAGTAAATAAGTGAGGCAAATGAAATTATTTATTGTACAGGCAATATTAATTACGCCCAAATCTATGAAGAAAAAGTGCCCGAATTGTACACTACTGCACGACGTTGCCTAAGATTTCCATTGATTCTGCAATGGCGGTTGGGAATGAACCAACCATAAGATCAGATAAACTGACGCCTAACAGAACATTATAGCAGAATCCATTTTTGTAAAACAATTCATTGTCCTCAGAGCCTTCGCTTTCCATCCATGACTTTGCTAGGTCATGAGATGTAGTAAAAGTATGGAAATCGGTTAAACTGACGTGAATTTATTTGACAGAGACATTAAGGTGCGACAGTGTTATCTTGACACTTGCTGTTAAAGGAAACGGTCGTTCAACCACGTCGTTTACACAACAATTGAAGCAAATAACTACCAAACTGTCTGACTCAAAGTGTGCCCTATTTTCCCGGTCATTTTGGCGCCTTCTTAACTCTAGAACGAGTTACTGGACCAATCAGCTCAAAGATTCGCTTGTACGTTTATTTTTTATCCAAAAGAAATTTCAGTCAGAGGTAAACAGCTCCACGTTTTCTCACGAGGTCCTTTCTTGAAGAACCATCGGCATGGAATCAGAGACAATTCAGATAATTTCTACTAACAATTTTAACGGTAAAATAAAATGTCATTCTCAAATTTAGACCACAATCGTCATGGCAGGACCCATTTTCTATGACAGTTCTCATTTAATCACGATAATTTTCTTTTCCCAGTCATCGTTTTTATTGCTCTACGAGGGCGTTCTAAACGTCATTCGACCACTCATTGACAGAATAGCTTTTTACGTGATATGATTTGGTTTTAGAAAAACTGTCGTTGATGGATTGTAAGTCTGCGTTCTCATTGAGGAATGGGACTGGATGGACACAACCGTCACAGTGATACTAAGCACGCCGCGGAGGGAACAATAACAAAACAAAACAAAGGGCTTTTGTGTTTAATGAGGTAGCATTACTAGACCCGGAGATCTGAGTTTCAGCCAACGTTGAAACTGACCTCAAAGAATGAATTAAAAAGTCGTTACTGAAAGTACAGACACGCCCACTAACTCATAGTAATTTTAACAAAAATACACGCTTAAGTGTACTCAGACACGTTCTATGTCCGTGAAGAAGGTGGATGGATGAATAGATTGATTGATGGATTGATGAATGGATAGATTGATTGATGGATGGATGAATGAATGGATGGACGGATAGATGGATGGATGGATGGATGGATGGATGGATGGATGAATGGATGGATGGATGGATGGATGGGTGGATGGATGGATGGATTTATAAATATACAACAAAATGACCCCACCACTTTTAATATTCCACGTTAATGTAGCCTTGTGTTCGTACCACTTTCCATGTATCGTCATGCGTCGATAAGTCCGCTATCAAACCTCCTGTGTTTATTCTATTTTCTATCATCAAGGCTGTTAAGTAGAGTGTCACGACCATTAGATCTAACCACAGTATTTCCCTTCTTGGCACTTTCTCAAAGGGAACCATAATTTTTCTACGAAAGATAATGACCATGTCTTTACCTCTTTCTTCATCATGTACAGATTAGGGCTGTTAACCCCTCAGTGTATACTTATTTACTTGACGTAACCGTATTAATTATATTCTTCTCTGCTCTCTTTTTTACATGTTCTGGAAGTCAGGACTGGTCTACACTGTAACTGTCTACTGGGACCAACTCAGGTCGGGTGTTGAATAAAGACAGTAAAACAACAGTTCTGACTGAGCGTAATATGTCATGATTTATTATGAAAATAAAGTGAAGAGTTGACAACACTGTGGTACCGATGAAAGTGTCAATGGAAACGTTTTCTGATTAACCAAGGTTTCTATTAGTGGTTGTTTAGTTATATTCGTCAGATGAAGGTGCAAGACTAAAAACAACATAAGGGTGCAAACACACTGGGTTCGTCTCCGTTCTGGCTGAATCTTTCAGCTCCGTCTTACTATCACGTGATGTCGCTCACATCTCCAAAATTAAACTATATCTATTACAGGTATATTTTATACACTGCATCCTTCTCCGATCTTGTTTCGTGCTCCAAAGTTATAGACTAAATTTTCCCTATGGAAATAAGAGTGAGGTCACTGGATAGTTATACATAGCCTAGTCCTGGACGGTGAGGTGACGGTTGTGTTGTGTATACACCGTAAAACAAGTAATTTTCCTCCTTACAGCATGTGTATGAGAAATTCCAGAGATCAAAGAAAATTCCAGAGAAATTCCAGGAGATTAAAGGCATAAAGAGAACGTAAGGTACATTGTGTCATTTGATCAGTAATTCAAAGATAAAAGTATGCTGAGCGAACCATTAAAACCATTGAGCGAACCAGGTCAGCGCCTTGCCGCATTCAGGATAAATCTGTGCCTCTATCATTTTTTTAAGAAAACCGGAACCTGTTATTACTAGTGAGGAATGAAATTCCGAACAGTTAAATGTACAGCCCTTAAACTTTTATAAAGGGATTTGCTTTTTGGTTTTGGTATTCTTCTGACATCAGAATGGTTGTAGTTCTTTTACTTTTCTCAATACTACCACAGGATTTCGGGAAACATCCAACACGGAAGTACATCGGGCGTTTTTTCCTACGTCATTAAATCATTAACACATCGAAGACCATGTAGGGTGTCACTCGTAGCGAAGACTTGTAGTTATTAACTACCTACCTAGTGTACCAGGGCTAAGCCAAAAACAGTTAGGCAAACATACTGCGATGACAAGGCCAAGCTTATGGATCGGGGGGATTT
>JBCAUA010681267.1:10000-15515 GCA_038406235.1 Peronia verruculata
CGTTTTCAAGTCTATGATTCCCATATCACTCTCTATTTTTGTTTAATCAGCCTGTTAGGGAAATGAGTAAATAAATACTATTGAGAACGTCGCCCCAGAGATAAGAAAATGTTGACGCCTTCTCGACAAGCTCTACAGCCAGACAAATACCCCTATACGATCTTTGGCTGTTATAAATGAGAGGACAACATTCAAGAGTGGACAAACATGGAACTGAAAGACACCCCGAGAGCGGCTGAGAGACGTGAAGACTGGAGGAGAGTGGTTGACGGAGCTTCAAAGGCGCCCCAACGGATTCACAATGTCTGAGGGATCGGTGACGGTGACGGTGAAAATGAGACACGAAGACTGAAAATGTTCCAAGAAGATTCCTGAAAAAAGAAGCCCTGTAAGAGTGCTGCCAATTAAACAGTCAGCAAAGTTGTATCTATTGTAGCGTGTTAGCTCAGTGATTGGTGCTGCGGCCTTTAGAAGCAGAGGTCGGTGGTTCGAATCGAAACGGTTGCATGTTGTATCCTTAGGAAAGATACTTAACACTCAATTTTCCTCAGTCCACCCATCTGTAAAACGGGTTGCACTGCGGCGACGCGGTCTGAAATGGCCAAGCCAATCTGCCCTCTTGGGGGTCAAAGGATGGTACTTTTACTTTTTTAAAAATTTATTTCCGACCTTTTAATACCACGATGTCGTGAGACAGGTTATGGCAACTATAGTTTCTATGTTCTATCTTATTCATTTATACTTTAGGCCCCAACGTCAGAATCATATCAAATTTTGGAAAAGGTGCATCTTTATTATAAATTATGTTAATGCCCACAAAATAGAGGTGATGCCATACAGAGGCACACACAAAAAAGAGCTTTCAAGACTATGTATATCTTTCATATAAACTTAAGTTTCCCCAACAAATTCTCATTCATTTCGTAGTTGCTGTGCTAGTCAATACATCAGGCGATAGGCTCTTCCATTCCATCACCCGTCTTTCACATACAGGCAGAGTTTTGAACTATACTGAAAGTTTTCTCTGTTCGGCCAATTGAACCTATTCTCCTGTGTTATCAGGTTCTTTTTGTTGGCGTTGCTTTAGTCATTACCTCACGTTGAAATCATCATTTATTCAGCGGCTCAGCAGACAAAAACAATCAACTTGACATAGATAAAACCAAACCCCGACATAAATTACAAAGGATGGAAAGACGTGAAGTGAATTAAAACTTGTCTCGAGAGAATAATGTCATCAGCAGTGGAGTTAGAAGCTAATCTAAAAATCGTTGGGGGCCGAGTTTTGTTTGTTTCAAGAGTATGGTGTACTGTTTGGGTGGATGGATATGGTTGTAGATGGCTGGATAGAGGTAAGGAAGGGCAATGTATGTATGTATGTATGTATGTATGTATGTATGTATGTATGTATGTATGTATGTATGTACGATATGTATGTATGTATGTATGTATGTATGTATGTATGTATGTATGTATGTATACATGTATTTACGGATGGATGGCGGATAGATGGATGGATGGATGGATGGACGGATGGATTGGATGGATGGATGAATGGATGGAAGGATGGATGGACAGATGGATGGATCGATGGATGGATGGATAGACGGGTAGTTGGAAGAACGGGTGATTGGTGATTAATAGTATGGATAATTTGTAAATTATTGGATAAGTTTGTAGTCAAATCCCAATAGCCTGCGTATTATTCTATTTTCTCTTATACTGTTCCACAAGGACGAGAACTACATACTGCAGATATTTCCCCTTGTCAAAATAATCTGTGCAAGTACCCATAATGGGTGAGCAGAATCATTTTCATGTTTAACATTTGACAGGCTCTTAAGTAATGCCGATCACAAGGCATAATTTCTTCTTACTTTCCTGTTCCCGAACTTAAAAAAAAAAAAAAAGGTTTACTTGTCAGATATTCCTGACTTCTGTAAAGATAGAGAGATCAATGAAAGATAGCAAAAACAGAGAAAGATGGGCTGATAAAGAGACAGTAACCTTAATAAATGACACTGGACAACGTCATTAATAAGGTGACAATTGCGTGGAATTCTTTCAGCTTTTAGGTTTCTCACCTTAAGACGTTCACTGGGATTGGGGTAAGTAAAGGTGAAGATCGCACATTGGGTGATAGCCTAAAGAATGAAATAGCTTTTCTAAGAGAAACTGGAAAGCAACAAACTGTAGATCAAGACCGGAACGTAGACCGGAAATGGAACAACACTGGGATAGACGTGCGTCATTTCCGTCACGAGCATCTAAGACACGCAAGAGATGGGACATTTGGTAAATCTACAGAGAAGCAATTTCACAGAAGAAAAATGGCACAACTGAAGACAAGCGTGCTATTTGTTGTTTTGTAACTTACAACTGAACTCGTAATTGGCAAGTGAATAGTTTTCTTCTATTTATGCGTTTGTTTATATAATTATTTACATATATTATCGATTACAATAAACTCTTTAAAGAGAAAAAAATGATCGAAACTGGCAAAATAATAATAAAATGCTTTTCAGTTAAGGGGAGATGGTTAAAATTTGAGAGAATTCCAACCATTAAGTACAAAGTTATTAAGCTGGAATCAACATCAACTTTTGAAGAGGTTTGCGGAGGGGGGGGACAGGGGGATGGGCTGGGAGAGGGGTTACAATTCGGTTTATGCTTTGCAAGTTTCTGAAGGGATATATATATATAATATTCATGGCAAACGGTGAAACAAATAGCCACCACTCAAAAACAGTCTCCCCCCCCCCCCCCTCATAAAGCACCTTAAATGCGCCAGTTGTTTAGTAAGTTGATAGCTGTACCATAGAGACATATTTTTAAAAAAATGAACAAGAATGAGAGCCAAAATCGTGGAAGGAAAAGCAAATTGGGAAGAGGCATAATATCATTTCTTGCTAACTATCCGTATTAAACGTCCAGTTTTATTATTTTCGAGGTTCCGGTTCATGGATTTAGTTTTGAGTCTTAACTGTCTTATCTTCAAGAACATAATTATCAGAAGGTAATGCCACTGTCCAAACCTCATTATTTGAATCAATAAAACAAAAGCAGAAACGTTTTTAATAACAAAATTTCAGGGGGGGGGGGGATTTACACTGACATTATGGGAGATGGTTTCGCAGATTATCTGTCCCTCCCAAAAGTTGTGTAAGGGGAGATCATTTTGACCAGACATATTACTTCCCTTCACCAGACAAAGCGGTGTAGAGCAAATAGTGTAAAAAGGAAAACAATTCCTTACTTCTTGTCATTCGAAAGATTGATCGCCAAAAATTTTGATAAAATTATAACAATAAGAAGAAAACATTCTATTTATACCATAATTTTAAAAACATTTTTCCTACGGTATGTTTCAGTAAATGGTACAAAAGTGTTTCAAAAGTGTTTTCTTTTTCCTCTTTACACTACTTGTTTAATCTCTCTTTTGTCTGATAAAGGAAAGTAATAGGACTGAGCACAACAATGTCCCACTGTAGGGTTGTTTCTTTTAGGTTATCTTTTGATGTTTAATGAACATCTTTAGTAAAAGTCCACGTCTCCAGCGCCTGTGACAAAGCATTCAAGTGGTCTGTAAAAGGATGATACAAAGGGTGAGCCAAAATATCCCAGGCTGAGAAGTTTGAAACGCAAAGCAAAGATCAGTCTCTTTCAGCAGCTTTTTAGAAACCGAGCGGGTGTTCGCAAGGAATTAAAAATGACAGCTTTCATTATCAGTAAACACATTAAGGAGTTATATCTTTAGTGTTGTTAGAGATGAACACACTGCGGTAGAGGACACTGGGAAGGTGTTCAAAGCAAAGTAAACAAACAAATAACGATGAACAAAAACAGTATACAAGAAAGACAGACAGAAAAAGAAAGGACGAAAGAAAGAAAGAAAGAAAGAGAAAGAAAGAAAGAAAGAAAGAAAGAAAGAAAGAAAGAAAGAAAGAAAGAAAACGTTTTATTCATGTATATAATTTATAGCACGTTCGAGCCAACAAGGCACGACAATGTTTTCTACTGGGCACATGCATTTTGGAAACAAATTACGATAACCACAGACCAAAAGTTGAACAGCCATTAAAAAACGAGATAACCACCACCAGGAGGTTGAAAGACGTATATAGAACGCTATTAAAACTCGATAACAACCTGTCATTCTATATACCAATACATGTACCACCACATCTCAGCATATTCTGTGGTGCGACTCTAGCGTTATGCTTCGTTCATTTCTTGAGGGGTTGCATTTCTCCCCCCCCCCCCTCTTTGTTCTGTAAAAGTCTGGGACAATCAGTATCACAAAGTGAAGTCACGGGACCATAAATGACTTAAGCCATCCGCTCAAAGTTCTGGTTTACACAATTGCTGGGTCAGCCTACAGCTGCACTGTTGTCGCGAGCTTTGCGCTTGTCATGTTTTCGAATCGATTTATTACACAGCTCGTGCGTTTGTGCACACGTTTTGTCTAGTTCAGACAACTTTTTCTTGTACTGCAGCCTGAAACCTTCCAATCTCCATTAATTTTGTCAAAATCCCAGGTCTATAACTGATTGTGAACAGTCGTCCATTCACATAAGGCTTGTTCCTGTCAGTTGGGGGTCGGGGGGGGGGGGGGGCGGAACTCACAGGCAGTGTATAGAAGTGATTTGTTATGTCTTTTCTGTTTGTGTACATAATTCTGTTTCGTGTTACATGTATTGCCCCGACAGCTAGTTCCGATAATAATACAGGCCTCAAATCTTACAAATCTTATCCAATTCCCCCCAAATTTGACACAGATTGTAATTAATTGCCCGCTAACACTGTCCTATTCATAAACACAGAGATGCTCTTTTCTGGTTTGTTTGTTTTGTTGGTTTGTTTGTTTTTGTTTTGTTTTTGGGGTTAATTTTTGACTCCACTCTGAAAAACAGCTTTTTTTTTTGCTTTGTCTTGTCTTTAGAGAAACTGCGTATTTCAACAATAACAAAGGATTCTATTCATCCAACCTAACAGAAAACAGCCAATCTGATGCACCGATGTCCTGTCAAATTTATTTTACCGGTTCAGAATTTTTTTTTTTTTTTCCAAAGGGGGGCTGTAATTAATATGTCACCCCATGCTTGGCGCGAGACAAACACGAGCTGCCGATGACCCAACCAGAGCAAATAGAGGAGGGCCAGGTCAGATCTAGCTGATCAGTATTCTATCCACCTCTCATCTCTCTGATAGATGTCGGAATGTTAAACATTTGAGGAGTGTCACTGTGACTCCAGGTGACAGTGCAGGTTTTCGGGGGGTGGGGAGAGATAGGAGGGAAGAAGGAGAAGGGGCGGGGGTGCATTAGAGACAGCTTGACTTAATCAAATCCTTGTTCTGTTGTTGTTGTTGTTGTTGTGTTTGGATTTAATAGCACATCAGCAAGATTACGGCTATATTGTGTCAAACGCTGTAAGATAATAAGATGTCACGAAGAGGAGAGGAGAAGAAAGCGGGAAAGAAGACAGGAGCATGGAGAGAGATAAGGAGAAGAGAT
>JBCAUA010681377.1:0-15515 GCA_038406235.1 Peronia verruculata
GCGAGGGCTACACGAAGTGGAAAGAATTAACACTTCACACACACACACGTACACTACAACGCAGGCTGCTAAGAGCTAACCGCTCGCCAGTCCACCCTGGGATTAGAATCAGAGCTTCTTATGCTTCTTGATAGTGCCTTCTTGAAGAAGTTATTGCGTCTGAACACCATTGAATGGCACAATTTCCTGACATGGTCATGACAGCCCGGAAATAACAAGTGGTTTTCACAATAATTATGGTGGAAAAATAGGTGCTAGGTTCCTGTTTTGATTTCATCATACATGCCAATTATATATGAGGGGGGCAATCATGCTTCTCATTGTCTGGCTTTGCCAAATCTAGGAATCTTTGTCAATTATAAAGCTGCATTTGTGATGTGTTGTTCACCTGTGATGCAGTTTCTTCAACACAATACCATTTTAATTGTGTCACACTAGTAACGGAGGTTTCTTCGATATTTAATTCGTCCTCGTGTTGAAGATACAGCATGCAATTAGGCTCTCAGTCTAGGCCAGTAATGGCACCCTACTTCATTGGAGGGGCAGGGGATCAAAAGGAGGAAGAACCTAGAGCAGGAAGCGCATCTAATGGGCGTGAAGGGTAGCAAGAGATATTATCTTATACATGTATTTGGGGACACAATCTCATGGGACGTGTTACCTCTTCCTTGCTCCACACTTTCAAACCTGTGCAACATAGTGTGGGTACCTTACATAGGTTTGACAAGTGTGTTCAAAATCTCACCAGCTCACATATATTTTGCCATTTTTCAGGAGGCCAAGGCTATGGTGCTCCATACCCTCCAGAGCAAGGAGGCTACCCACCCAGTTATCCTCCAACTTCACAGGCAGGTTATCCACCCACATCTCAAGCAGGTGGCTATCCACCCCCTCAGGCAGGCTATCCACCCCCTCAGGCAGGCTATCAATCACCACCTCATGGAGACAGCAAATACCCACCTCAAACTGGCTACCCTCCTCAGGGATACACACCACATGGACAACAGCATTCGACTGTCGTTGTTACGCAGCCAGGGGTAGCAGTGATACAATCTATTGGACCTCTACCTGCACGCACTGTTTGCCCCCACTGCCGAGCAGACATTGTCACAGCCACACATTTTGAAAGCGGAACATTATCCTTCATCCTCTGCGTGGTTTTATGCTTCATTGGGTGTGTAAATCACATATTTATTGTAATATTGTTGCCAATTTTAGTATGTTGTTCTACATCTTCTAGGAAGTAGCATTCTGACAGATGGCTGTGGCAGGATTTCAAATTATAATAAAATTTTAAGTTTCATTTTTTACTACTAGTTATAAAAGTCTAAGTCATTACTAGTTTTCGTGTTTGTAAGGCAGTCATAAGGCAGTAAAAGCAAATTATGATCTGTCATATACCACACTCCTATTTCAAAATACATAGTTTGACGTCATAGAGATAGTAATTCTTCTGAGATTTGTGCTTGTATGATTATTAGCCATATTTTTGGGTTGTGGACTCAATACTGTTGGAACGATAGGTTTGTAGTGTATGCTTTTGAAAATATATGGTAGATTGTTTTGGACGGTGTTTTTTTTTTTTTTTTATTTTTTATTTTAGTATACACATGTATGTTATTGTTTTTCATTCTCATTTGGAGTTATGTTTTTCCTGTAATTTGGGATGGATTTTTCAACCATGTAAAACCCTTCCAATGCCACTGTCATTTTTCTCTTCTTTAGAAGCAGTACAGCTGTTTCAAATTTTTAGAAAGAGAAAGGACTAAGCAATTTAAAATTTATTTTTGACAAACAGGTGTGATCTAGGCTGCTGTTTGATTCCCTTCTGCATGGAAGGATGCCAGGATGTGGTGCATACTTGCCCCAGCTGTAATCAGCACATTTCTCGTTGGAGACGAATTTAATCCTGTGTTACAGGTAAGGAAATGGCTGATAAAACATGACAAGCTTAGCAGAAAGCTGTGTATCGTGAATCAGAAGTGACCACTTTGATGAACAGTCTAAGGAAAATATAAACTTACTTGTGTCTCTGAAAGAGTTTTGATAACCTGTATTGTAAATGTTTGACAAGTAGCTTAAATATTTGAATCAATTGCTGATGATATTTCATTAGTTGCTACAGATGGTTTCTGTCATCCCAACGGGATCGATTTTAGCATTTTTTTTTTTTTTTTTTTTGCCTATATCAGAATCATTTGCTGGATTGAATTGATCTTTTATATGATTTTTCATGAAGTTTTACAGAAGTGAAGCAGTAATTCTTAAAGTCATGAAAGTACATGAGAGGTCACCAGATTTAACCTTCTGAAGATCAAGAGATAAAAAATGATATTTCAAGAATCGGGCAATTCTAATGGATCTGACAATGATGAAATTTTTCAGGGAGTAGATCTTTGAATGATGTAGACTCTAATTTCTATTTAGGTGGAATCTATGCCTATTTCTAGAGGCCTTTATAGATTTCATTTGAGATCAAAAGGAGATTGGGATAGAAGTAGATCTACATCATAAGCTAGGTCAAAGCCACAAGAAAACATTGAATTTGTAGCACTTGCATCCAGTTGTGAAACTATTTATACATAAACTTCTAATGGACATTTTTTTGTGTGTACCATATATATGTGAAACACCCTTTTGTTCACCTGTTTCAAAATTTTTAATAGTTGCCATAACTATTGCTAATTAATTTTTCTTACTCTTCAGATTAAATCATGAAGGTGTCCAATTTTTTTGTTTTTGTTTTCCCAACTACCATTAACTCAAAGCAAAACAAAGATATTTAAAGATAATGTTATTGATTTTCATTTTGTAGTCTGTAAAAGCTATGCTGAGTTGAAACAAAATGTTAATTTTTAAAGAATCAGTTTTTTTTTTATTTTTGAATTTTGAACAGAATATTGGTTTTCCTTTCTTTCCTCAAAATTTCATAGATGGTGGTTGATGAAAGTCCTGTTATGATATTTTCTTTTTAAATACCCTTGAAAAAGCCAGTCATAAATCTTTAGAAAGCCCTGTCATCAGTGATTTGAAAAAGACGATCCTCATATATTTCAGAATCTGCTTGAGACGAACACAGTAAATAGTAGTTGTACCATGTGACTGGATGAAATGTAGTATATTGACTTTTATAATTTTGCGTCAGTTTCACAGCCTCAGCACCCATGGCTTGACTTA
The DNA here is from genome assembly GCA_038406235.1 of Peronia verruculata. Classification (NCBI taxonomy): domain Eukaryota; kingdom Metazoa; phylum Mollusca; class Gastropoda; order Systellommatophora; family Onchidiidae; genus Peronia; species Peronia verruculata. The sequence continues at coordinate 3,178 of JBCAUA010681377.1, forward strand.
ACAATTACTTTCAAATCTCAAATGTGATACACGTTATGGAATAGGCAGAGAAGACTGTCATTAAACTTTTCAATGCCTTCTCAGTATCATATTTGCCTGGTATTTTATTTTTTTCTCTTACAGGAAGAAAGAAACTTCCCAGCAACTCTGAAGAAGAAGGATTTCAAGCCTGGAAACATATAATGCTTGTAGTTTTATCAAGATAGCGACCACTATCTGTTGTTAGACAGACCTCTACATTACTAATTCAAGATTTGTAACTATCTGCAGACCTCAAACAGAATGTATTCTGTCCAAGAACACCATAAAAACCAGGGGAAAAAAAAGTTATTGCTATAAGCTCACTCAATTTTGGAAGTCAATAATAAATGAATGTCTTCTTTTGTGATGCACTGCAATTGCGGCGTTATACAAATTTTCAAAATGAAAATTTTCTTGAAACCTAAGGAGTTTAGTAAAAAAAATTAATTGTAAGCTATTGCATCGAAAATAGGTTCAAAAGAAAGCCTCCTCTCTCCTGATTATTCTGATTTTTATACTTTTCAAATACATCAGTTGGTTCAAAAGTTTTGGAGAAATTTGTACCTCATTTTTTGGTGGAATTTGCCAGTTTTTTTACTAAAGGAACTCTGTGATCGCTTCTCAATATAAACTAATAACTTTTGAAGGGATGGGTCAATGTCAATGAATTATACATTAACATGTTAGTCTTTTTGCACACAATAATTCTAACTATAAAAATCATTGTGGACACAGACATTCAAGGTGTAATTTACAAAATTTTTATTTGATTCATCATTTTTGTAGCTTATGAACAAAAAATTTTTTTTTTTGTTTGAAAGTTGTTACAACATATGCTATATGATACATTTGAGTCCTGTTTATTTGTTTGAAAAAAAAAACACACACACACGGTATCAGAGTAACTCCATAAGAAAAAAAAGACTGGTATAATAACAGATGTCATTTGTATAGCTACTTATCCCAGACCTCTCCCCGATCTCGTCTTGAAATTTTTGTACAATGGCAAATATAGGCCTACATATGTGTATGACAAATAATAATTATCAATCTTTAAGCCAGAAAATGTATGATTGTGTAGTTAATAATGTGTGAAACAAATGACCCTCTTATTTACAGGCTTAGTAAATATATATGTAATAGCACTTCTGTAAATTATTGATTTAGGAAGGAAAAAGGCAGCATCAGTGCACTTCTGATTTTGTCAGAGAGCACTTCTGTCAAAAAAATCTCGGACATCTTTTGCAGAACTTCATTTCCCATTGTAATGAAAGAGAGTTCTAAACAATTAGAAGGGATAAAGAATGGGTTGGGAGAGGGGGCCTATGTGAGAGTAAGAATGGCTTTGAAATGAAGGAATGTAAGGGGGGGGGGGGGGGAGATTCTGAACGAAAGGGGTGAGGGGGATGGAAGAACACTAATATTATTAATGTCAAATCCATCACTTGAATCATCATCAGTCGATATTATTGAGGCCTAAATGTTATTACAGTTATTCTCTGGTAAGGGTATTTGGCTGACTGAATCAAGTATGTAAGCATTCTTCCACTATAAAAGTCAATTTTTACAGTATCAAACAACTTCGTACACGTTTGACCCAGTTCATTTCCCATCAACATCAAGGTAGTCCCTTTACTTTGTCATGCCCCCCCCCCCTCCCGGGTTATTTTTAGCAATGCCCACTTTTACGCCTACGGGCTGACGAGTTTTATCTCACAAGTGACGTAGCACGCTGCCTGTACTGTTTTCCAATTGGTGTATTTGTTAGCGAGTGAAGTATGCACGGAGACACTGGGTTAACAATGAAGGGTTGAAAATGTGGGAGGGTATTGACTTCCTGTGGGGAAGTTACAATAAATTCTGTAAAGTGTTTTCAACAGATAAATGGCTAAATGATTAGTATGGAAAGTTGGAAGAGAGTGTGATCATAAATAAAATTTCTGTTTACGGTCAAACTTACTCCTTTTCATTTTGAAATATCTCAGCTACTACTGGCCCAAAGCACATGTATGGTTCAATACCATTTTGAAGAGTGGCCAAACCTGATTCTAAAAATAGCAATACAACACATGTAGAGCAAAACAGTGAAACAACAGCATGGTGAAGAGGGTTGAGAACGAGGTATGTGCGTCACTCAGTCACAAGTTTGAACGGCAGGCGAATCGGCAGTTTCGGCGAGGAGCTCACTGAACTTCCTATGAAACCATTAATGATTTTTTAGGTGTGAATTTTTACAAATTTCAGTAAAAATGGGTAATCCCCCAACTGTGTTTACACTTCAGTGTTTCCTTAAGCCTATACCGCATTACGACAGTCCCGTCCCAGGACAGACCTGTCTTGTCCCATGGTTGATTTTCCCTGTTCATAACAAATACCTCACTAGGAAGGACTGTTCCGGGACATACTGCATCATCATGGTGTGCTTCTTCCTACATTTGCATTTTCAAGATGGATAAAACAGAAGTTGCATGTGTTTGCACTTTGTTGATTCCTTTTTGAAAAAAAAAAAAAAAAGAAACAGTATTAGATGCATCCTCTAATGACCCAAGGGTCAATTCCACAGTGACCTCCAATGTTACCCAAAAAAAAAATTTCGGCTACCTACCGATTTTTGTCTTGATCAGATCTTCCCATCCCAGGACAATTACCTCACATAGTTCTGTCCATGCTTTGGTTTTTGACTCTCTATTGCAATATCCACTATCAGCTTTGTTATCTATAAACACAGTTTACTTTCCTCTGCAGATATAAAGCTTTCTACCCAATTTGGATCAACATCCATTTTGATACAGTATAACAAGATTTTGATAATAGACTATGAACCAAAACAACTGAGCGACTACAGAAGAGAAAAATAACTGACACACAGAAAGCTAGGTTGCAGGCACCACCAAGTCTGGGACATTTTTGTCCTAATGTGGTAGGCGGCTACATTTCTCTGTCATCACGAACGATAATATCATGGGACTGAGACTGTCGTGTCCCACCGATTTTTTTTTAGCAATGCATAACTGCTTGGGACTCAGTGGGACAAGAATGCCCTGTCCTGATAGGTGTGGTACATTAAACTCTAGTTCATAGGTTTCAAACTTGGGATGGGTTTGTCCCAGGACAGGACTGTCATAGGGCGGTATAGACCTCAGGAATAATTAATTATTGCTGTTGCATGAGCTTCAAGGAAGAACTATCTTCAATTCAACTGGTTAAATGATTGTTGAAATATGTTGTGTAATTCTTTCATCTGTAGCTTTTATAGGATTTTTTTGAAAATAGGGTAAAACCAAGTTTTATGTATGTCTATTTCCACAGGTATGGAGATCAGACAGTTTCTACAGTTGTAAAGATCAACATTTTTATATGTGTGTGTGTAAGGCAATTTTATATTGTCTTGTTTTTCCACTCTCTCTTCCATTTGAATACATTTCAGAAACTAGCCTTCAAGTGCAGCTTTTCATTTCAGAAATGTTGTATTGCATTACTCATTATTGCTTTAGGCCCACAGTGCAGATTTTCATTTTATGTCTGTACAAATGATTGTAGGGCATCATTTTTCAAAGAATACAATATTTGTCCATTTTGACATTTTCTATCATGGTACTAAATTTAAAAAAGAAAATGAGAAAGATAGATGCCTAAAATGCGTGAACAAATTATATTTAATGTTTTATTTCCTGTTGGCTTCCTGCAGATAATAAATTGAGCTGATTTAACTCATCCCTATACAGACACATAGCAGATATATATCAGTGACAAAAATGTAGAAAATGATAAATTGGTTTGTCGAAAAGCCAAATAGCCTGTGGAGTAAATTCATTCAGTTTATACTCTGTTTCATCATAATGAAAGTGATGACTTTTTGTAAGCAGGAAAAATTCTGTATATAAATAAATTAAAAATGACGCAACGGAAATCATTTTGGTTGGGGAGATAACCACTAAGTCTTCGCCTATAGTTGATTTTGTTTTTGCATGGATTTATGAAATCTGTACTAGAAAATTTAGTCAACTATTGTGGATATTACTGTAAGCTCACACAGAAATTTATCTCCATGTTGTTATAATATAGTCCTGGGTGCAAGACTCCCTTAACATAATTTCAGATACTGCAGGTCAGCCATTTTTAATTTAGAAATGTCTCAAGAATTTTTTTATGAATGTTTTACTATAAAATGCATTCTTGGGAAGTCTTATGAGCTTTTTTGTTTTTTTAAGTATATGTTTAGCTCAGTATGGATGTATTTATGTCTGTGTTTTTTTTTTTTTTTTTCCCCAAAATCTTTCAAATATATATCTTTAATACTCTAGCTTGGATTTGAACGAGCTAGTTTTTAGATCTTGTTCAAACCTTCATTTGGTCAAATCTTCAAAAATATATTATTTATGTACTAGTCTGCATATTTGAGATAGATTGGAATACTAGTAAATATTTTGGTTTGAAAGGTGGTGAAAGTGTGTTTAATAATTTCTTTCATATCTTTGCCTATTATTTGCTCAATGACAGATAGTAACTTGGGAGTTTCCTGTTTCCTCCATTAGGTAATAATAATCTCTCACTCCCACCCACTCTCCCAAAAGTGATTATTTTTGTTAAGCTCTGTTAAATCTTCCATAATTTTGATATTGTGATTTTCTCAGGGTATTTTATTGTCTTATTTTGCACTCTAAGAGTCCCTAGAGTGTCATGATGTAGTATAAGAAACCTTGGGGTTTTTTTTTGTTTTTTGTTTTTTTCATTATTTTGTTGTTGTTGTCTTTTCTTCAGTTTTTCAGATATTGCTATGGTTGAAACTTAGTTATGCAACCCATTTTCAGTGGTTTTAAGTAACTCAACAAACTTATTTTGCCTGAACCTAATGTGTGATGCAGGCAAAGTTACAAAAATCTCAACTTTTGCTTCCTGTTGAAAAGAAGCTCCAGCAATTTTTTAACCAGTACTGTATGGTCCACTTACAATTACATAGCACAGTTTACTTAACTCAACATGAAAGTTAATATTGCAGTTGCTGTTAATGGCTCACTTTATGTCTTCTGTTCTTTATGGAATCTTTAGTTATACTGCATTTTACAAATGATTATGAAATGTGAATCTGGATGCTCATGTTTGATTGGGGAGAAATGATGAAAGTAACTTTGCACTGAAGTTCACACTATTCACATCCTGGTGCTCATGTGAAAAGCAAATAAAAAAAAAACTACATGTCTATCTATGTAGATGTACATCTATCTATCACACTTTTTTACTGTGCCTAATCATTATGTTAGTTAAAGATAAGAACAACTTACTTTATTACATATGTCTATTGTAATCAGATCTAACAGCTTCTGATTTTTCTTGGCTTATAATTTTATCAGTGATGCCCAGCTTTTTCCAAAAGTTGAGTTTCCATGTGACAGGTATCATTGTTGAATGAAAACATGATAGGGCTGGTCACTCATGGGGAATCGCCTGAGGATGTTTAAAATTAACCAGACCAAAACTGACTAGTCACAAGACTAAAACTTATTTCTTCCATAGACTCAGAGATAAATTCACAGGCGCTGCCTCACATGCTTGCAAAAAAAAAATTGTTATGAGCTCAGCCATGTGTGACCTAATTACATGTACCATCAATTCCCTCTGCAAATCCCTCCTCTCTCCACATCCTATCCATTCTACTGTTCGCACAGTTTTGTACATATCTCTCAAGTGGATAATCAGATGTGAAATAACACTGAGTACTTGCCTGTCCTGGCTCTGCACCAGATTCCTAGGCAGATTTTTCATTGGGGAGTGGGTCCTTCGGTAAGGTCCAAACCATTGTGAAAAAATTCTGTTTCACACCTGAGGCGGCGTCTTAGGTGATCTGAACGCTGAAGCAGTGGGTTCTTAGGCAGAGACAAATGTTTCATGAATGCAGTTGTGAGTACGGTAATTCTGTTATTCGGTACTGTTTTTTGTTGTTTTTTTCCTCATGTTGGTTTGAAATGGGGATCATGAACAGGACATTGTCATTTTATGAAAAAGAATAGCACCAATATATAATATTACAAAATATTACTTAATAAGTGTGGTCAGTATTACACAGAAGACTTGTTGTATCACTAAGTGTAATGATTTTTTTTTTGTCATAAATATACCTGTAACCAATTTATTTTCTATTATGTTCAATTTTTTAGTATTTTTTTTTTCTAACAATTTTATTGTCCACTATTCCAGTTTGTACTTTTTAAATTATAATCCACATCCTAAACTTATTTACATGTGAATTTGTCACCACACACCATGCCAGCACAAATTTTAGAATTATTTATATATCAGAATTTGCTACGTCCCTGAATTAACAATTACTTATTCACTCATCACTGTTACTGTTGGTAGTATTTGTGTCACAAAGCATACAAAATCTACAATCAGGTACCCGATGCTATATTAATCCATAGATGCCCATGTCAGTTTCATATAAAACAGGACAAGGACATTTGATCTTTAGCAAGAATGTGTCAGTAATCACCCATGTAAATGTTTGTTTGCACTGTTCTGACATTTGAAACAGATATGGAATTTCCCATTAGAGATTTTAGTTATACTGTTCAATTTATCATCAGATGAGGAGGAAGACGCTGACTGGTTGGTTCTAAAGGAAACTCATGGGCATTTAATGGGCACAAAGAGGAAAAAAATCTACTGTTTTGTTTTTACTTGAATTATCAGGAATTTGGATTATCAAGAGTTTGGTTTGAGTGCACTCAACGGTATAATAAGTGCAGATACATCACCACATCTCGAATCAACAGTCAGTCTTCTCTGCTAATCTGTTTTTACAATTGAATGACAAATACGAACTTTCCTATTCAAGTTGAATAGTGCGAAAGTGACCGGGAAAATGAAGGGCATCAATTAAATCCAATTTTCTGGAAGGGGTCAAAGCAGTTGACTTTCAGTTTCTTTTCATGCGCAAATTGAATTCACAAATTGAACAGTGTACACAGGCCACGACACTAAAACAGGTACTTTCCTCTGTGAAAAAAAAGAGACATCAAACACTATTGCTGTTGGCAGTTGAGGGTTTTATTTTGCTTGTACTATATTAGAGTTTTTTAAGTTCTGTGATGTTATGCAATATTTTAAGTGTTAGTACTTTTTAGTCTGAAATGTTGAAAGTTTGAAATTCATATTTCTAATACTCTGCTGTATTGATATTTCTGACTTCAGTCATGAATATTGCCAGTTCAAAATTGTTGTTGTGGTCTTCTTGATTGTAATTTTCACTGCTGTGGTGGCATCATTATCTGCCCTTCAATTTCTTTTGCTATTCAGGAGAAATGACTGTGCATTCTGCTGTAGTTGAAAAATCTCAGTTTTCTTGTCATTGGACAGATTTTTTAAATTACATGTATGCTTTTGAAGCAGTCCTGTTTTAAAAATGTTATTAAATAATTACTTTGCACGTAATTAGTTTTCACCAGTTTATTTGTATGCCATTAGGGATTTCAAACCCCCACTAGTTTTTAACCTCAAGTTGCAAAAGGTATGTGTGTGCCTTAGTTTAAACAAGGTTCCAGTTTTAATTGATTACAAGTGGAGCAGTAGTCAAACGTTTATGGGACACTTTTAATTACCATATTATGATATTAGTATTAAGATTTTACTGAAATGTTTTCTTAATAATTGTAAAATAAGTGTATTCAAAGCATATTGGCTTCCTTTTTTTTTTTTTTTTTAATTAAGACTTCACTGAAATGTTTTCTTATTAATTGTAAAATAAGTGTATTCAAAGCATGTTGGCTTCCTTTTTTTTTTTTTTTTTTGTTCCTGCAAAATACATTTTGACATAACTAATTGAAAAATGTTCAGCGTAAAGCATGTTTGCTCTGACAGTCTTACTTGTAATTGTTTTTCTAATTTTTGGATTACACTCAGGTCATATTGCATAGTACAGTATATACAGTATACCTTTTTTGTGCAAAATTTCCTTACTTGTGGTGGAAAGAGCACTCATCAAATGAAGTTTTTTTTTCAGATCTCACACAAAATTCCTATGAAATTCTCATGTGTACCTTTAATAAGTCATGTCAGTAATGCTGCAAAGTGTCACAGTACAGAATCTAAGGGTTCAGGTGACCATAGAATACATGTATTATTATTTGATCAGAGATTTGCTGATTTTTGTGCTAGAAATAATTTATTGATTTCTGGGTTTTTATCAGGGTGCTGTGGAGTGTTTGAGCAGGTCATTTTTCATTAACAAGATTAAAATGAGCTGCAGATGTGTTCTTTGTATACATGTAGTTAAAAAATGGAAAAGGGCCAGAGAAATTTTGACTTGGCAAGGATGATTATTTCACTTAATTACTTTAATGCATCTACAGTTTTGAAGAAAGCAGTAAGCAATAACTGAGGGCTCACTTTTGTCATCTCATCATTTTTCTAACGTGAGAGTGAGAGACTATGATGAAACCTGACATTTGTAAGCCCAAAAGATCATGTGAAATCTTTTCATTTCATAACATCAGTGGTGAGATCTGAGGCAAAATAGACTAACTCATATTTACTTCAGGATTTACTTCAGAATTTACTCCAGAGTTTAAGTGCATTTATTTTTATGCTTTCAACTCCATAGATGGTATAGATCTGGTGCTGAACCACAGATAATGGAAAGTGCAATGAAGAGAAAAACATTTCATTTATTTACGTGGCCATTTAGTTTTTAATGCTTGCCATTTAGTTTTTAGTGCTTTTAATTTCAGACAGTAAAAAAGATGTTCATTTAGCTGAAGTCCATTACTGTGAATAATGTAAATATGTACTATCATTTTAAAAAATTTTTTTATTTACATTCATGTTTTATTTTTTTAGTAGCAGTATTCTTTATCATATTCTAGTGTAGTGTATATGTGAAGACAATGTGCACGTAGTTTAAAATTTGTAGTAATATTAATTTGTAGAATCTTGATGTTCACTCAGAACCTTTAGCTTAAACTTTTTTTTTTTTTTTTTTAAATTAATTTTTCAAGTGCAAAAGTCCATGATAAGCTCCATGCAAGTAGATTGACAGAAATGAGCACACATCATAAAATGTGTTTCCTTCGAAGATTGATATACAGTATTTCGTATTAAAAAAAAAAGTCTCAGTATTATTGTTTATTTTTACATTACATGTGTTATCAGTGAGTAGATAGTCATCTATTGACTACTTAAGCTTTAATCTTTTTTTCTTTATTGGGCCACTACCTGTAACAGGTTTTGGCAAAGTTGTTTGTTGTTAAACTAGGAATTGGATAAACATGGACACACGTATACATTTTATGTGTGTCCTGTGCTCAGGGCAAATGAGTCGGAAGCTGTGCCGGGTGATTTCAAATCACAGCTGTTTTTTTACCATTTTTAGTGTTTTCTGACTATGATATCACAATATTTCTTGTTTCAGATTAAAAAAGGTTAATTTTTGTGTGTGTGTGTGTGTGTGTGTTAACAAAAAAAAAAATTAATATCTTAGTTGAAAAGTAGTTAAAAACGACCAAAAAACAGCCATTTATCTTCATTGCGCAGCGCGACTTCCAATATTACAGTCGAGTCCGCTTAAATCGAATTTGCCGGGACCAGCCTCATGGGTTCGATTTATGAGAGTTCGTCATCCAGTTTTTTTTTTTGACAAGGGAAATAACTCTCGAATTACCTATGAGGGGGAAAAAAAAGAGGCTGCCGCTTTCTCCACATGTTCACGATATTTTAATATCGTTGACTGTATTTGGGTGAATGCCAATAATGCCATACTTTACAGCTATGGCCTTCTTATCTTGGACATCGCACTTCTGTCTATTTTCTGCAACATTTTCATTTTCGACTCAATGGAAAAACCCATCTTCTTACTCTTCAATGGGTCAGACGGAACCATCACATAGATCTAGTCTATAATAAAATGAAGCTAGTCGATGGCAGGCGAAACAGCACTATGTAAAATAAATACTGTCAAGAGCTAGGTGTCTTTACCGCTACGCAGTGATTATAACACAGGTGCTAGGCTAGGCGCAACACCTCGGGCTGTCTACGGTATATGCACGTGTTTGCCCGTGTCTACCTGCACTAACACTGTTAAGGCTCTGTGAAGATGCTTGATTATCGATCGGCATCGCTGCTCCTCGTACACCACGTGAAGTGAACAAAAGCCGATTTTTACCTTTGTGGCGGCGCTGATGGGTTTGATTTAACAGAAACTCATGGCGATGGCTTCGCATTATGCGAGAAGCATTTAATGGCCACAAAGAGGGGAAAAAAAATCTATTGATTCGCTTTTTTCGAATAATCAGAAATTCGCATTATCAGAGTTCAGTTTGGGTGGACTCGACTGTATATATATTTTTTTTTTTTTTTTAAATGGAATGTCACTGGACAATTGTTTTTGCATAATATGGTATAGATACAGATATATGTGAAATAAGCATTTGACCATGGCAAAAAAATCAATTGAATAAGAATTTTGGATTTATCTCCTTATCAGTTTTTTTTTCTTTTTTGTAATTGTAACAGCATTTCATCTATTCCATGAATAAATATTATTGCCCTTCTAACATGAAAGATCTTGATGAGGCTAGACAAAAAAAAAAAAAGAAGAAAAACAGGTTCTCTTCTTTTCTTGTCATTCCAGAAGGAGAGATGAAAAATTCTTTCCTGGAATAATGTGTTATTTAGGAATACAGGTATATAATGAGTCAGTCATTAAAATAGATGTCACAGTATATCTTAGTATTTTTAGAGGAAGAATATATTGGTCATTCTTTTTAAGGACACTGTATACTGTTGTTAATATAAATCAAAGTATGGCCCATTATTGCACTGTATTTGTTTATATAAATGAAACACATAAGGTCATAAAGGCTACCTCTTTACTCTGAAACTAGTCTGACATTTGTGAAGAGGGATCTCATAGAGGATTTGGCTGCTGAAATAAATATGAAATTATTTTCTTGAACAGAAAAAATGTGATGCTATGTAGTAAATGGACTTTCAATATAAAATTTATATAAAGGGATGGGTGAAAATCATAGTCATGGGCCACTGCTTATCAACTTTGGGGTATCGTGACCAGATTTAATGAAATATTTTACTCAAGAAAACTGAATTATACTATATTTTTACAATTTCCAGTATCTGTATTTGTAATTGTAAAACACAAATCCAGTAGTCCAATGTTTATCTTTTTATCTTTTTGTCCTGTAATTCATAAATAACATAAATAGATGTAATTTTTTTTTCCCACAAACCACATTTAAAAGCCATTTAATGATATGTGTGCAGTTTTACCTGAGATTATATGTGTATGTACATTTTACTTGCCCAGTTTGTATTGATTCATTTTTTATTATTTTTTTTTAATTATTTATTTTTAGCTTTTCATATGCATGTGCATGTGACATTTTAAAAAATTTTGTTTGTTTTCTATTTCTTATGATCTTTAACTCGGCAGATTATTTTGTTTATTAGTGTTGCATATACGGATTTTGTCCCAATTTTTATGGCACTAGTGCACAGTTCTTTGTTTATGAACTGATTACAAAAGATCTTAAACTCTCCATCTCTTTATTCTGGATAGTTGTGTTGTTCTAAAGCACAGCATTTGTATTTGAGTGTCTATATATGATGTTGAAGTTGTAGATTTGTCAACAATTCATGTTTGATTTCAATAATTCATGGGATTTTTTTCTTCCTTGCGGGCCAGTTACAAAAAGAGTTTACCACGTTTCATAAGCAATCTCAAATTAAACTTGATTTGTCACCTCATTCTTGACTTTGTTTGTGTATTAATGTGGTCACAAGGTTCAATATTTTTAAATTGTTCTCCGAAGAACTATTACATCATGTACAGTGAATCTTTGTTAATTTCATTTCTAAATCTTTCATCAGCTAATAAGTGTAAATGTTTTGGTGCCTGTGTTATCATTATCTGTCTTCAAGTAATCTCTAAAAACTCTCCACCACAACCAGGACTGCAAGTTTATTTTGTATGCTATGTCTTTGCCATTGTAATATTAGTGTTTTCATCAGTTGATGAAAGTTAAAAATATGCCCAGTTGCATCTGAAGTTATTTGTTTATGTGAGACAACAACTTGGTATCAATCCTCCTAGACAAAACATGATTTCTCAAAGCTTGAGAGTTACTGTCCTGGCAGTTGAGGAGTTAATGAATTTGAATCTCACAATACTCTTTCACTTTTGAACTTATGTACATGTACAACTTATGTACATGTATTGTACATCCCTAGGTTTTGACATTCTCAGAATCTGACCTATATAGTATGTGCCAGAAGTGTCATTTAAGGGGGGGGGGGGGGGGCGCGTC
>JBCAUA010681488.1:0-30480 GCA_038406235.1 Peronia verruculata
CTACCTACCTACCTACCTACCTACCTACCTACCTACGTACCTACCTACCTACCTACCTACCTACCTACCTACCTACCCCTCTCTCTCTCTCTCTATCTATCTATCTATCTATCTATCTATCTATCTATCTATCTATCTACCCATGTTACGGACACAGAAACATTTCCCTTTCAAAGCTTCACTAGGTAAGCTTAGTATTGCCTGATTAGGTCTATCACCAGAACACGTTTCAGGAAGCGAAATGTAGCTAAGGGAAATATTCATAAATAGATAGACCTAATTCTTGAAACAGGAAACGTTTTAAAAAATGAAATTCCAAAGCGTTATTACTTCCCAGGCTCAAACAAACTCCTCTCTATTTACACATCAGCTTTTATCTATCCTGCCAACAGGTTACATTCTGAGGAGAAGAAAAAGGTTGCGGGTTTACAGAACATTCGGAAGAGTATGGGGTGTGGAAGCAGTAAGGCAGGTTCTACAGCTCCTATGAGGTAACTACTTGTGAGCAAGTCCCATATAATTCATCTTTTCTCTGTTTCTGTCCATTGGATCTATTTATCCACCATACATTTATTCATCCATCTATCTACCCATTCACTATTCATCCACCCATCTATCTACCCATTCACTATTCATCCATCCTTCCATCTATCCATCCATCCATCGATTCATCCATCCATCGATCCATCCATCCATTCATCCATCCATCCATCCATTCAACCATCCATCCATCCATCCATCCATCCATTCAACCATTCATCCATCCATCCTTCTATCCATTCATCCATCCATCTATCCATCCAGCCATCCATCCATCCATCCATCCATCCACCTATCCGTCTCTTGCAGCTACACCAATGACCAGAGCCGGCACAATTTCAATCAGCCAGCAGTTGAAACAGTTCCTAACAAAGACTCGTCGAAGCTAGATGATGAAGATAAGAATGTGAGAGATGATAATGAGACAGGTGAAAAGAACAGGCCAGCTAACCAGTCAGGTAGGAAAGGATACCACAAAATGTGATAGACAAATAATAGTGACCACTGAACAATAATTTTACAATAGACCTGAACAGGGAAAAAAGTGAATAGGCTTGCTCAGAATCAGTACTTTGTGAGGACATATAGTGATCAACAATATTCAAACATTTAAATTTTGAGGTTGTAACACACTTCATTATAAACAGTTCTTTCATGGATTGTTGCTGGGTAATTTATGAGTGTAACAACAATGTGAACATAAGCAGGAAGACACACTGACAAATCTACATACCTTCTTTGACAAGAGATTTAGAAAAAAAAAAAATAGGTGGCACACCAGTATTTTTTCCAATTTTTTTCTGATTTCAGTCCATGCTGACAAGTCACTCCTGAATTCTTTGATTTGCAATATCTCTGATTACAGTACAGCCAGCTGAAAACTTGATCAACTTCATGAAACTGTATGAATTAAGGTTTATCATAATAGAACCGATCCAATTTGATGTAAAATTGATATACAAGTCATTTTGATTGGCTGCGAGACATATGTTGGTGCAAAACACAGAAGTATGTAAAATTTTGTCTTTTCAGATGTGCAGAGACAGGAAAATACCTCTGATACTTCACAGTCACAGGAAAAATTTCCACCCCAACCTCAACCTCCCCCTCCCCCTCCTCCACCTCCTGCCCCTGCCCCTCTGCCACCCAACACAAATGTAGCTGGGGAAGAGGGAGGTAAGAACTTACAACAGCAAGAACAAGCACAGGTAAGCTCCCCTAATTAGCTGTATCTCTGTATGTAAGTTTTACCCTGTCAGAATACATTACTGGATCATTATGATGCAATATTATTGGTTATTATTATCTCATCTGACTAATATATACTTAACCACAATATGATGAAGATCACAGAGAGGTTTTCACTGATAAAAACACACAAAGCTCAAGTACAGTGTTACAGATAATCACATTGCCAAAATAAGCTATGCTCTTCAAATATTAGAAACTTCATCTATCAAAGACACAGCAGAATCAAGGGAGGACTGCTATTCTACGTCCGTGGAGCCACTTCTATAGAAAAATAAAGTACTGAAATATGAAGAACTTCTTTAAGAAAAATCATTGCTTGATGGTAGGAGATAATTGATTTACCATTTGTTATCACCCAAGTAGATCAAATATTTTCATTTATTTATTTTTTTTATAATAACCTGCTTTTTTTTTTACATTTTTTCAAGCTTCCCACACCAGTTAGTGGATCAACCACAAAAGCTGAGAATCCAAGCAATCCACAAGATCAAGAAGCTAAAAAATCAGCATCTGAGCCTGCTTATATTGCCAAAATTTTGCGTGGAGATCTGAAGGCCGACTGTCCATCAGTGGCTAAAATTGTTCGGATCTTTGTCAGCAGCACCTTCACAGGTAGGTCAGGATCACAGTGTAACATGACCAATTTATTTGGTTTGTATTAAAGTTATTATTCATTGTCACAAGATTGAAAGATCGTGTAAAATCAATCATGCAAGTTGCTTTACTGGGACAAAGAGATGAGAAAAACAGAAAGAAACAATAAGGGACTAACATAAAGGTTACCACACTGATACCTGTGGAAGATCAGGGCGGGTGGAGGAAGATGTCATGATATCATCAATAGTGTCCAGCAGCCACCCCTCAATTATGAGAAATGAAAAATCTAAGATGTGGCACGATGAAATCAGGTGCTCGTCAAACCAAGGCGATTGGGGAAATCATATGATTTTTAACAGTGAACAGATTTTTATGGCTATTTTTTTTTTCTTCACAGGACCCTTCTATATTAATGTAAAAATGCATTTCAGAGTTAAATTTGCTGAAATACATTGAGAAAAAGCCCAAAAATGGTAATTTAGCAGCTTGGGCTAACGAAGATTAATAAGGATTTACACAAATGATCGGCCATTTTCTCACTAAATTCAGCTGCGGCAACAGGTCACCCCCATCATCTTTAATTGTCAATAGCTCGACTGCACATATGGTAGAATAAAAATTTGTTCACACACAGAAAGGGAAATCAATAATTTTCAAAGTGATACCAATAACTCCATATGCTCATAATTTAATAAGAGCCTGATTTCATTGTGTCGCATCTCATATAATTCAAGGAATCTTTGGATGTATGTGAGCACTTCTGTCCAGATGGGGAAATAAACTAAAACAGTGTCATTAACAGAGAGATCAGTTGTGGGACATCTCTCATGTGACAGTGGTATATAAGTGACTTGAGAGAAAACAAAATCTTTTTTTTTTTTTTTTACAAATTCCATGATAGAAGAAACTTACTCCATGAGAAGTAAATAAGAAAACAAATTCATTGAATACCAAGCCAGAACATTCCTTCAACTCCCTGAATTAAAAATTATAAAAGAATATTCTGACTGGTGGAGAAATTTCTGGTCAGTGTGACAAATTAAAATTATTACTTCAGTGAGACTGCATTTATGAAATCTGGAATAGTCTATGAACAAAGAATGCATATCATGATGTTTGTACTTTAGTCAGGTGTCATGAACTATCTTGTTGTATTGGAGCTGAAGTTGAACAGTTTTATTAAGAATCATCTTGTCTTTCCAAAGTATCACATAGAACTGATTCAGATGGAATGAGACTGGAAAAAGGTAACACATCAGAATATCATCAGATGTCCATCTCCAATTTTTATAAATCGTCTCTGAATGTTTTTCTATTTAATTTCTATTTCATACAGACACTCGGCATGAGAGAAATTGGCTGATGGAGAGAACTTATCCAAAACTCAAGGAATTCTGTCAGTCTTATGGTTATGATTTTCAGGTGAGCAGATCAGATAATCGTGTAGTCTTCATGATTTTTGTCTACTTCAGTGTTATTTCATAAACATATAAAATAATAATATGAAGCAAATGAAGTTTGATGTGAACTCTCAAAATTGATTGTTCACACATGAACAAGTCAGCCACTAATGTACAGTTTGTTGTTTGATATCTAGGTAGTGGATATGAGGTGGGGAATCAGAGATGAGGCTCAGGATGACCATATGACCACTGAGATATGTCTGAGAGAGGTTGAACTGTGCAAAGAACAGTCCACCGGTCCTTGTTTTGTGGTGAGTTATAGTTAGAAATGAACTTTGAGACATCGCTTTTTCTCTTCAGATGGGGGTACAGTGATGATCACAGAGGGTCGCTTGTAGTGTTGGACAATACACTGTTTGGTCCTAAGCTGGCATCTGTTTTTCCTGTGGTGTTAGTTTTATTATTCTGATGGTAAAGTTAGGCCACTGAGTCTTTTCATTATGACTTTTCTGTGCATTTCTGGGACAGTTAACATGTTGTCAGTTGTGACTGCCTCATCTCAGAACTTATCTCTTCAGTCTCTGGACTCTCTCACAGTTAGTACATGCTCTATCTTCTCCTTTGTTTCACAGCCATAGCTACACAGTACGTTCACTTCTTTACCGATAATATCTCTATATAACTAGACCATTTTGCAGTGACCCTTGCAGAACCAGGCAAATAAAGTTCAGTAGATCTTGGTCAGTCCTTCCCCACTTCCATTCTCATCTGATATGAAAATTACAAAAGAATGTGTGTGTTGCATGTTCCGTTATGACTGTTGTGGCTTAGATTCATTCTCACTTAAAAAATGACTACATCTTATAACTGTTGAGTTGGGTGTTGTTGTTGTTGTTTTTTTTTAAATAGGGCAACAATTATATCACACTAAACATGATATCAATTACCTGTATATCAAGATGTCTACAGTAATATACTGTGTAAAGGAAACCCCTATATTTTATTCCTTCAATAAGCACATAACAAGTGCACAAAGCAATGACAATTACATAGGATCACCTGCTATGTAAACTGTATTAAACTACAGCAACAAAAGTTTCAAAATGAAGGCACATGACAGAAGAACAATGACAAATACCACAACAACCAAAGCAACAGATGCAACAAAACACCAAGAAGAACAGATAGAGACTGAAAAGTAGTCAGAGAACAAGCAAAACCTGACCTTTTGCAATTGCCGAAGAGTGGCGAGATATTCTTTGTTGAGGACATGACTAATCTCCTTACTAAAATGCACTAAGCTATATCATACATGAAACTATTTCAATTATTTCCCATTTTGACTGCAATCCTGTCTAGTCTCTGATGGCCCACAAATATGGATACAGAGATTTCCCTCGTGAGATTCCTGCTGATGAGTTTGATCGATTGATAGCTGGTGTGCAAGATGAAACAGCTAAAGAGCTTCTATGTCGGTATGTAGAGTCATGGTTCTGTTACTCATAAAATATTTTCTTCTTCTACCTTAGTTTGACATTAACCATCCATCTATCCACTCAACCCTCTCCTTGCTCATCATTCCATCCATCTGTCTGTCTATCCATCCATGTATCCATCCATTTATCCATCCATTCATCCATCATTCGAGCCAGCCAGCCAGTCCGTCATCCATCACCCTTCCGTCTCACCCTCTGTACCTCCCTAAGCCTATCATAGCTTCTTCAATAGGCTAATTTTATATTATATTTGTTCTTCACAGATGGTTTCAGCGTGATGAAAATTCAGTACCAGCTAAATATGTTCTCCAGCCAATCAGCTCACAAATTCCAGAAGCCAAATCAGATATACCAGATATTCGAAAAGCTGCCATGTCAGACTGGACTGTTAAAAGTACCAGCATGCACACAGCTCTGGCCAAATCAGCTGTCACAAATCTGGAAGGGTCAAGGGTCACTGCATATTTGCGCTCTGGTATTTTGTGATCCATAGCATCCCTTATCTTTCTGGGTGATCCTCCTCCTTTTCTGTCTTTCTCTCTCTCTTTCCTCTTTACATACACAAACACACACTTACTATTTGTCCTGCTATTCTGTCTGTCCTTCCAACCAAGAACACTATAATAATAGTAAGAACAACAACATTGACTATATGTAATAAAATTTATGTATATAATGCTTCAATTCTAAGAGTGGATTTTATTTGGTTTAAATGCCTGCCATATTTATCCAAGGAAATAATAGGTAGAGATTTTGAAACTTTTAGGAATTTCGTCCTGGTAGTCGTGTCACCACCTAATTTTATCTGTCAATTTTATAAATATTTTGAGCTGTTAGGGGCTTGTCAGTGTACAAAAAGGGCCCCCAAATATTTTCATCTCTGTCTGAGAGGGGTTGGATATCAGACTTCTCTACCCAAGAATTCATGGGATTATGGAATCACTGGAATGATTATCATTTTTTTACCCATTTCTGAGATGATTCACACTCACAATATGTTCTTAATGATGAAGCAGATATCTACTTGTTTTACCATGGTGATCCTCTCAGACACCATCATGAAATGAGTTGTTATTGTATGGGCCAAATGTGCGTGACCTTTGTATCTAAGATTTACATAAATTACATGAAAATGTTTACAATATGGCAGTTTACATGGCAATGTTTATTATGTTTTCTTTCTTTCCAGTGTCTGAGGCTGAAACCATGAAAGTTCTGGATGCTTCCAGCAGTCATAGGTTTCTGTGGTTCCGGAAAGTCATCTGTGACATCAACCAGGTGGATGGAGAACAGGAGAGAGATGTCCTCCGTCGATTTAGAGGTGAATGGTCAACTTTTGTTTCACATACTTTTTGCATTAAAAATATGGAGCATTGTGTATACAGATCAATTCAGTGCTGCTTTTCTCCAATGCAGATATATCAGTGAGTGTTAAAAATGGTGTCTGTCGGTCCACTGATATATAGCTGTGTGGTATAGAAAGAGTTAAACATCTAATGAAAGAAACCACTCTTCCATCACCTGTCTTGCTCTGCCTGAGGAGTTTTCCCATCACCTCTGCCTTTGATTCCAGTTCTAAAAGAACCTCTGCCGTGAAAATTTATGATCTTACTTTCTGTCTTTTATCTCTGAATACACTTCAGCCCAATTTGTATCCATCCTGAAAATACCTTTATTCTGGACATTCTGCCTGTGATAACCAGTTACATCTTCTTTCTGTGCTTACTGTATTGTTAAATCCTATTCTGATGGATGTTTTTTTTTACCAGGATTCTTCTCTCTTTCCTTAAGTGTCATTGGTGATAAAATTAAACTCTACTCATAAACATTTTTGGTGAGCACATCTTTTATTAATTCAGTATACATGTATTTATGTGGAACTGTTTCCATGCTATCCATCTAAATCTCACATCTTTGCAATTGTTATTCTCTGATGTAGTTGAAATATAACCATTTTCTTTTATCATCGTGAATCTACAACACAGATATGACAACAGGTCTGTATTATCTCACTAGCCAGGCAATTGCTGTATTTCTGATTGTCATAAAAGAAACCATTGCTTTCCAAGTGATCTCTCCTTTACCACTTGTGTAGATTAGCTTTAGTATACAGCATGGATTGCACTTTAAGTCACCTGCCATATTTGTGAAAGGCTCCATCCACAACCATGACATCAAGAAAATTTACTCATTGCAAACTTAATTTTTCTGTCTCTGATCTGCCAATAACAGTCATTGCAGTTACAAATTAATTACTCTTGAAATTCATTCAAAAATTATCTGTGCTATGTCTTTAACCATTTCCCTGCCAGGCACCTCTTAATTTTCTATTATATGAGATCCGAGACGATGAAATCAAGCCCTTGACAAATTTTGAGCATATTGAGTTATTTGGTATCAATGTAAATGTTATTCATTTCCCTTTCTGTGTGTGAAAATTTTTTTTATACTATGTCAAATAGGTCAATATACGGGAGTGACCTGTTGCTGCAGCTTAATTTAGTGAGAAAATGGACAATCACTTTTGTTAATCCTTGTAAATCCTTATTAGGCCATGCAACTCAACTACACTTTTTGGGCTTTTACTCAATCTTTTTCAGCAAATTTAACTTTGAAATGCATTTTTAGATTGATATACATGTAGGAGGGTTCTGAGGAAAAAATACATCAAAAATTTATTCGTTATTGCAAAAACACATTTGCTCCAGTTGCCTCAGTTTGACAAACGTCTGATTTCATCGTGTCATGTCTCATTTTATCTCTTCATGTGATTTCTCTTGCTGGTAGTATCTAATATCTTATATGATTTCAGAATGTGGACTTTTCTACTGAACTAAATTTGTCAACTTTAATACATGAAATGACATTTCAGACCTTTAAATCCTGGTATGGAAATTGACCATTTCATGTGATATACAGGGTAACATTTTTTTGTCTCCATTGAAGATCCAGTCCGAGTTGGTAAAATTTTTCACACTGAAGATGTGTACTGTGTTTCATGATTGACATAAAATTGATATTGGTTTTGTTTACACCATTGACTTCACATGTGAAATTCGCACCTAATATCACATTTATCAAGGGACCAATCTTATCAAAAACTAGCACATTATATTAACTAATGCCATAAGTTGCCATTTTTCAAAGAGGAATGCTAAACTCATGAAAACCTTGACACTCCAACAATTTTTATTAACCCATTTAGGGTTAACCAACGAAAACAAGTTGGTCTTTGGAAGCCCACAATCTACGTGGACTTTCTTACACATTAACCTCATCAAAACTTCCCCATTTCAATGCCCTCAAAACATATATAATGCACGACAAATCATCTTTTTCACAACAGACAACTTTATTGAAAACTAACTGCACAATTCTGTTGCTTTGAAGGCACATGCTGTAGTTTGTCAAACTGTAACCAAATAAACCAGCCACCAAACAAATCTGACATGAAACGAGCACTGGGTAATGAACCAGTTTTACTGTCAACCAAATTACCTGTATTTACTGTTAGACACATGATGTATGAAGCTAATATTGCAAGAGGAGGGAATAACCACATTTTTACTTTATATTTAAAACATGCAGCAAAATTCTTTTTTTTTTCCTAAATATCATAAGAAAAAAAAAAAGATTTATTCATTTGAATTTTTTAGTTTTTTTCTTTTAACATGTCTTCAAAAATAGTGATAAAGAATGGTGAGAGCAGATGTGATTTTTCCTTTATTGCCATGTTTATTTTAGACCTCAAGTATCTGGCAATGGGAGGTTATTTGACTAGCTGAAAAACGTTTCATCAATTTTGCTTGGCTATCCTTTAGCACCAGCTAAATCAAAAGCGATGGCCAAATGAAAAGCACAACTTAACACTAACAGTGTCCAATCAGTGTTTTTAAAGTTAACCCTTTTTTGTGGTGCATGTGTTTTGTTTACTGATACAGACAACTGCAATCAAATAATTATCTATTTCTGGGACAGTTTTTGAAGTATTATTATATGAGATATACAGAATGTGACAAAACTAAGCTTGTATAAGGTTACAAAGTAAAGAATTATACAGAAGAAAGCATGTCAATGGAAGAGAACCTCTGTATAAAAGATATTGTAGGTTTAGAAATATAAGGTGATGCTTGTCAGTGCATAAAGCTGCTCCATCAAAATTCACTCCCACACATTACAGTTATTTAATGGTCATCTGAGCAAATAGAGACAATGGCTTCAATAATTTTTCTGTCAATAAGAATGTGTATTTTGGATAAAATTGTTATTTGTGAGGCATGTGCATTCCTTAGTAGTTTCATCTGAACAACTCTAAATTATAAGCAAATCATGTGAAATTCAGCTACAACCTTTCAATACAGTAAGCTTAATAATATGTTATTTGTATAAGAGGAGTTTTCTGGAAAAAAAAAGAAAAAGAAAGAAAAAGGGTTATTGAAGATACAGAATAAGTATGAACGAGAATTTGGAATATCATAATGGAAGCAGGACAAGAAAAGGGAAAGACTTTGTAGCTTATGGTAACTAACTCTTTACATAATCCCAGATGAATAAAGCAGCCATGTCAAGCATTTCTTTGAAGCTGTTGAATTGATGCATAATTTATTTTAGGTTGTATCTATTCTGTTAAAAGTGTCATAACTGTTGTTGTAACATTTTCTCAAATCCTGATGTTTGTGGATATTCCATATGGCATCACCATTCACTGTTTCTGACAGTCGTGTCATTGGTGCTCCAGTAGTTTCTTATACTCATGTTCACTTACAGACACCACCAGTGATCCCTTGAAAGATGAGGAATCTCAGGAGTTGCTGAAGAAGTTGGAGGATGATATGCAATCTACACTGCCCGAAGACAACAGATTCCAATACACAATTAAATGGGAGCCCGGCAAGGGTACGTCATCAGCTCACATTGTGTAATTGTGTCATATTTCAGTAAATCCTTTCAGCCTCTTTAAAGGACTACTTATTAACTGGGAATACTTATGCTTACTGAGGCCACCTGTTGGAAAGAAAAAAAAACTATTTTAAAAGTAATTTAATCTACTTTTTCATTATGTTAAGTATTTTCACTCAGTTAAGACTGTTTTTTTTAAACACATTTTACATCACTATTTTGTGTCTCTGTTGTATGTTTCTTAGCTCAAATGCAGATAACAATTAGAGAATTTTTTTATCTTTCAAGGTTTCAGTGGCCTTATGTGTGTTTACCTGCTTTGAGTTGAGATTCAAAGCTATGGCTTAAGAAACTCTGTGCAAAACTCACTTACTTAATAAATATGATCCACTCCCTTATAAAGTTTATTTCAATAAAATATGTTCTAGATTATCTAACTTTGAAAGTCTAACACAGATTGTTCTTGACAAGCGGCCTAAGTAGCCTCAGTTCACACAGTTATTGAAGATGTATTTCATTGACTAAATTTTGTTGGCCACGTCAAGGATGTGTTATTGCTGTCCTTCATTATATCACTAGCACTCAGTCTCTCATGATACAGTTTTACATGTATGAGTGTCCTCCCTTTGGCAAAGCCATTTCTCTCTATGCACACCTCAACAGCAAATTATTTCTGGTCATTGTTTGGTCATTGAGGTCTGTGCCTGAGATGTTAAGAGTTGTCGATATAGCTGTCATTAAGCATGGATCTATCTGTTAAAACCTTAAGAAGATCTCTTTTTTTCCATGACTTGATTCATAATAATGGCACAGATATGTCTAATGCTCTCACTTATTAACCATTTTATTCCAAAGCAACAAAATGCTCAGTTGTCTATTTTACAGGAGAACATTTGTTTTTTATATATATATAAGCATTGTATGGCAATGAGAATTCTTCATGTAGGAAGCAGTAAAAACAGAAACTATTATCAGCTACAGAAGTACTGCATGTAGAAAGGATTAATATGATATCAAATAACAAATTATATTTTAGGCAGTTATTGTATTACACTTTGCCTTTTCCACTTTGACACAATAAAGCCTGGTGATCATTTCTCTAGAATACGAGATGCATGGCAGCATGCTGCCAAATTACAAACTTGCAAAGCATTTATTGTATTATTTTATTTATATCTGACCTCTATTACCCAGGTGTGGATGTGGAGAATGAGAGCCATAGACAATATCTGACCAAACTATGTATGGATGCCGAGAGCCGCATGACGTCACTACTAAAAGATGCCATCTCACACCGAGATCATGTGACCATGGCAAATCCATTGTTTTATGAAGTTCTGCAACACACTGTGTTTTGTAAAGAGAAATGCAAATCTTTTTATGGACGAGAAGCTTCTCTGAAGGTAAGTGAATTTTTTCTGAGGAAGCAAACAGAAGATGCCATTAACTCTCTTCATTCTCAGAAACAGAAATCATAACTACTCTAAGGTCATAGGATCATGCACAAGCCAGAAATGACAAAATACGACTGATGTCTCCTGGCATTACTGAGCATGAGATAAAGTCTCAGATCAAGTCATTAGAAAAGAATGCAAAAAAATAATTTATTAATTAAATAGAATCACAGTGGCATAACTTATCCAATGAGTAGTGCCAAACTGAGTTTTTTTTCTCAATGTCTCAAAAGTGCTGAAAATGATTTATATTGTTCCTACAATAATAGTTTCTGTTTTACCAGACATAGGAATGACTGCATCCCTCACTGGATATAGTCTAGACAAAAACTGATCATTTTGACATTTATCACATTTAAATTCCACTTTCATTGGCACAGCCGTATGTGGGGCATTTCAGAATGGATGAGTGTAACATCATAACTTAGGCACTAGATGTGTGTATGCCAGATATGGTAATGTTCTTGCCAGTGTTGTCTCTGTCATGTTGTCCACCCATTTTTTTCCTTCTGTCATCATCTGCTGTTTATTCTGTGCCTTGGAGTACTGACTTGGTTAGGCTGTTTTATTCTAAGCCATGACTATACCATTGAAGTTTTTTGCTTCATAAATTCTTCCAATGTGCTGTTGTATAAAGCAGTTTTACAATGGCTAAATGTATCAATACATATTAAGACAAACACTGAGACAGATAAATGAGAAGGATATGCTTGTACATTTAGATATCTACTTGGCTAGAAAGACAGCAAAATATTATGCTAATGATTAAATAAACTTATATCATTGACCACAAATGCAAATTAGTGGAAATCAAAATCACTACATGGGGTCTCTGTAAAGTTACTGTGCAGTTAGGCTGAAAACAATTCCATAGAAAAAAAAGTACTGAAAATAACTCTATGAAACAACATTTTTTTGAAGGAACTGCTTCAGGAGAAATTTTGCTGGACAGATTGAAGACTCCCATTATGAAACAATGACCAAATTTCCCTTTTGTAGTAGAATCATGATAGAAGCATGATATTTCTTTATTACAAATAACTGTCTATATAATTACTGTACGGACACCCTGTACTTATGTTGTCCATTCAAATGGAATGGGTCATGATGTCAAAAACAAAGAGTAAGGGGGGGGAGGGGGGGGGACTCATGAAGAAAAGAGCATTTATTGACTGTATGATCACAGCTGTAAACTCCAAGTGTAAATATTTGGTAGAGGTTAAGCGAAACTATTTTCTCTCCAACATCAAGTACATGTATACTCATTTACCTTTTTGACTTCCTTCAGTAACTCTGTGTATGATATGTTTGATTCTAGACTCATTTTCCTGGCTGTATGACAAGTTCCCAGCACTTTATTTCATTATCTGTTATATGTCTATTCTTTCCCCAGCAAATTGAAGATTACTTAAATGGGCCCTCCCAGCATCCTTTTGTCATCCATGGTGAATCTGGCTGTGGAAAGACATCTCTGGTTGCCATGGCAGCAAAGCTTGCCCACAAACTCAATGGTGACAAAGGCCTTAACATCATAAGGTATATCATGGTATAATCAATGGAAGTGTCACAGACTGCAGTGCAGTGCTGATCTGAGTTTAGTTTTGTGAAACCTGTTCGATAATGATTGTGGCTTTTTTTTTTTCATCTTTTTTTTTATATTTTGGATCTATTTGGAAAGTTGAACCAGTCTGTTTTCTGGATTGATGCCATAGTGACAATGACATAGGACATGCTCCTGCAAAGTCTTATCATGATTAAATTTCACAATGTCTGATGAGAATGGCTCATTGCAGTATCTTCAGGTGAAAGACAGCTGTTTGATTCTATTCTTTCTGAGGTCTCTTGTGTACAACAAGAATAATACAGATACACATGACTGAAATGTATGTAGATAATGTGCAAGGTTTAGTTTAACCTCAGCTGTGTTAAGAGACAGACCTAC
Organism: Peronia verruculata; assembly: GCA_038406235.1. NCBI lineage: Eukaryota > Metazoa > Mollusca > Gastropoda > Systellommatophora > Onchidiidae > Peronia > Peronia verruculata. The sequence goes on from JBCAUA010681488.1 coordinate 13,583, forward strand.
TTGAATATTCCCCAATTAAACTTTGGAACATGAGTTACTGTCCAAGCTACATTCAATACAAAAGTCCTGGAAAGTCAGTATAATGTCCATTAGGTATCATCAGTCTTTTCTTCAGCATGAATATAAATGTTTCAAATGATGCTTCAGCAGTTCCTGTTGGCCATTATTAGAATTAGAATCTGTGTTTACTCTGTGGCTGACATTATGGTCTGTCCATTTGCTTGTCTAAAAGCTTACCTCAAATGTCTGTCTGTTTGTTTGGTTGTCATACATTTCAAATGCCCATTTGTTTGGCTGTCATATATCTCAAATGTCAGTCTGTCTCTTTGGGTGCCATGTATCTCAAATGGCTCCTTATTTGTTTGGTTTTATAGACATGTATTTAAAATATCTGACTAATCACTGCAGGTTTATTGGCACCACCCCTGACAGCTCCACGGCCAATCAACTTTTGGACAGTGTTATCAATCAGCTCAGACATCTGGCCGGCTTGGAGAAAAAATCTCTCCTCACCTCTGTAAGTCACATTGTGTAGTAGAGCTAACCATGGGATACACGATAACTGTGGCCTTGACAGATGAGCAACACTGCCTCACAAATGTTAAGTTGGTGCTCCTAATATTTTCAGAAATGTTGACTTGTTAATTTTCCAGATTTGTTGTCTGTTAATTTTAATGTCTGTAGTTATTTACTTGTGAATGGTCTATGTCCTGAAACTGAAAGCGTTTATAGTAAAAGGAATTGAAATTAATAATAATATTATTATTAATACTAATGGCCATAATGTTTAAACAATAACAACACTAATAATAATTAGAAAAATAAGAAGAATATAATAATAATAATAATAGTAGCATACAGTGTTACTGTTTTATCGTTATGATTAGCATTATTAACAGTATCACAGTACTCATGCTCATGAGGCACAGTCAGTGTGCCACAGCTGTAGATGACAATTTCTTCTCCTCCTTAGACACTGAAAGTTTTGGGCTTGACCCTGTTGCAGTCAGCTACTCTAGCAGCCAAGAAGTACTCAAAGGTGGTCATCTTGCTAGACTCTCTTGACCAGCTTGATCCATCTAACAATGCCCGGCACATGGAGTGGCTGAACCGTGTCCTGCCTGCCAATGTCAAGCTGATCATCTCGACCCTCCCGGAGGAGAAATATGAGGCATTGCCTTATATGAAGGTAAAATACACATTATTCTTCATTTCCTTGTTTCAGCAACACAAAGTTTCAACCAATCGATTGAAATACTCTGAAGTAAGTGCCAATATGTTTCTATGTAAGAACAAATAGGAGTATGATAGCAATTTATGTCTGCCATGAATGATATGCTTATCAAACTGCAGCAGCTTTTCTTGAAACGTCCTTGCTCTGGTACTTCTCATGACAATTAAACCTAAGTGCATGTGAGTCTGAGTGTTTGTTATAAATGTTCATTTCATCTCACTAGCTTTGGAAAGAATTTCCTTTTGAGGACAGAAACATCTTATCTTATCTTACCTTATCTTATCTTAACCTAGCTGTCTTTGTCAACCTGAGATGAAGAATCTGTGGGAAATTCACGCCTGAGGATTTCTTGTATGATTATAGTGTACAAAATTTAGCAATATTTTGTTGTAATTATAGACTTAAACAGCAATATGCAGAGAAGCATTTTCCATTTTCTCTTTATACCATGCTTCATTCTGAGATAGTAATTTACTTATTAGGATTTCTTAGATGTATAGACCCTTGAAATGCAAAGACATTTCATTGCCCATAAAACAGTGAAAAAAGTGCTACCATTATTTTGCTGTTGTTATTGCTTTTGAACTTAAATAATAAGATATCTTCAACATCATTATCTGCAGATTTTACCCTATATTTAGATTAACAACTTGCTAATGATAGGGATTTAGGTAAAAATTTAGCTCTAAGTTTATAGAAAAGTCAACGAAAAAAAAGGATTATTTTTATATGACTGATACTAATGTCTCCATTCATTCACTGAGTTAGACTAAAGATACTTAGAACAAAGAAATAGTAACATTTGTTTCATATATCTGTAAATTATCTATGTTCATAGATGACTTTAGTTAGTAAAGTTTTTAATGTGCTGCTTAAACAAGTAATCACCCCAGCCATTTGATTTGTAGGCTTTGAATAAGAAAGAGTTCATTTTGCCCTCTCTGTTACACTGTAGAGCATCAAAAGAGGTGAAGTTGTCTTTCTTGGGTTTGGTGACAGACAAGCTACTCTCTTCCCAATACTTTTTCCACTCTGTCCAACCACCTTTTCATTGATTTTCTTCTGCTCCCGAGGTCTGAGTAACTCCTATACTGAGGGCTTTTGTTGCTGGTTGTTCCTGTGATTTCTCACTACTGTCTAAGTCTTTGATGTGCTGTGGTTACCTATTGGTTTAACTTTTGACTTTCTTATGGACATCTCAATGCCAGATGTAGTAGTTTTTTTTTTTTAATGATACCTGTTGGGTATAATTTTGGCAATCCTAGGGTTTGGGGACTTGAAATATCATGATGATACTAAATACTTCATCACTGACAGTGGTGATGGCATAAATACCTGAGGGACTGTTTTTTGTTCTCCCAGTCCAAGTTGCGAGATGTACCGGATAATTTCCTGGACGTGCCCCAGTTGGAGGAGTCAGACATTCAGGGTATACTGGACAAATGGCTGGAAGCTGAGGGTATGTACTGACTGGCTCATCCAAGGCCATAATCAATAGAGTTCAGATCAATAGAGTATTGTATAAGTATGTTCCATAATGTGCAGCACGCATATTATGTAGACTTTCATAAGCAGAGACTGTTCTTTCAGATCAGTCATGAAATCATATAAATTGCAACTGACTATCAACTTGATTATCACAATTGTTTGTTTTATCATAACTTTTCTCCTGTTTCTTCAATTATCAATATCATGTCACTGTGCAATTTGGTTGTATGCAAAAAAATTGTGGTGAATTACATATAACTGATCTGATAAAAGGGATTTTGCAAGACAACATGTAGAAATTGAACGAAGAGAAAGATGAAATTGATGCTGATGGAAGGTGTAGTAAGGAAAAAAATTATCACTCACATGTTTTTCTATCTTACACTTTTCATTGCATTTGAGAGGCAGGTATCTCGACCAGTACCTCGACCAGGACCAACATAACTCATCTTCTATTTACACATAGCTTAGCTCTTCATTTAATGGCACAGTCAATGTTGATTGCTATTCCTGTACATTCCCATGCACAACATACAAATGCCTGACATCCATACATAATGCTGAGGTCTGACTGATAGTCCTCTTGATCATTAGGTCGTGCTTTGACCCAAGCTCAGAGACACATTGTGATGGAAACCTTCAAGAGCTGTCCCCTGCCACTCTTTCTCAAGTTATCGTTTGATGAGGTGGGCCTTTGTCAGTTTGTCTTGTCTATCTCCTTGTTCTTTTCTTTTAGTAATTGATTTGATTGCTTTGTTTCCTGTAACAAAACCAATTTCATTTGCATGTCTTGTAGTTGTCATCCATCCTACCTCATTCAATCTTGTTTCAGCATATCCCACTCCATTCCTTCCCCTCCCTATGTCCACCCATCCATTTTTTTATCCATCCATTCTTTCATCCATCCATCCATCCATCCATCAATCCACCAATTTATTTATTCATCCCTCATCTATCCATCCATCCATCCATCCATCCATCCACTGATTCATCCCTGAATCCATCCATTCATCCATCTATCCATCCTTTCATCCATCCATCCAACCATTTGCCCATCTAACACAGGCCTGTAAATGGAAGTCCTACACCCCACCTGCAATGACAGTCCTTGAGTCCACTGTCAGAGGCTGCATCAACAATCTATTCAGCAGGATGGAGACCACACATGGCCGTATTTTTGTCTCAAAAGCTTTGGGATATCTCACCGCCAGTAAGTCAGCAAGATAGGAAACATGAGAAAATGATAAAGATCTGCCTGACTTTTTTTCACATACTTTGGACTTATGCTGCTTGGCAGATATGAATACATGAATGAGGTGTTGATAGTAAATGTGTACAGTGCTATGCTTGTAATTCTCAGTATTATCCCCATGCACTTTTGTAATAGAATAGCAATAAATGAAATTTTGACCACCTTCTCATCTTTCACTTACATTAACATTTATTTTGTCATATCAACAAATGTGTAAGAGTTAATTTACAACTTGAAATGAAAGATGAGGATTTTGTACTAAACTGGCATACTGAAATTGAGGAGCTGTTAACATTTGACGGGTGAGACAGATATTTGTCTGTGTGTGTGTAGTTTAAAACTGAAGATGAGTATATTCTAGACTATTATTTTTAGGCGTGAGTAATTGTTCACAGTTTTAAGTATTGTATGTAGGAAAGAATGGATATCTATATTCTAGTTTGGAACACAATATATATCAACTTTAACATGAAAACTCTTTGTACCATCATTCCCAGGTGTGAATGGTCTGTCGGAGGCAGAGCTAGAGGACATTCTCTCCTGTGATGAGGAGGTTCTAGATGATGTCTACAGATTCTGGACTCCACCCATCCGTCGCCTGCCACCCTTGTTGTTAATTAGGATGAAGCGAGATCTAGGACAATATGTGGGTGAGTGATATAGCATTTGGATGATACAACAATAATTTCAACTTTATATAAAAAATTCTAAGATGTGCTGTCTACAAGTCTGGAGCAACCAAACCAGCTAGTAGTGGCAAAAAAAATTTATTTTTTTAATTGTATCAAAATACTGAAGTGAGATCTTTCATGAACACTTTACAGAGATTATAGTTAAATTTGCTTTCGAAAGAATAGCTACATAACTCCATTAATTCTTTTTTTGTTTTTTAAAATTTAGAAATGTAGCAGCTACAGAAATGCTCACTTTTAAGTAAAAATGCATTGTCTCCATATCATAGCCAACTCATAGGCCTACCATGCAGCTACTGACCATCAATATTTCTGGAGGAGTGGAGTAAAATTCAAGTTTTAAGAAAATTGATTTTTTGGTTATACCTTTTTATTTTGGATATCAATTAGACTAGACTTGGGTGTATTTTTATTTGTACTTTAGATCTTTTTGTAGGCCAATGAAGGAATAGCCTACACAAGACTAACTCATAAATATGATAGAGTGCATAATAGAGAAAGAACAGATCAACCTTGTACAATAAGCATTTCCGCACCTCAGTTGAATGGAGTGAGGTTACATATGTTTTCCTATGGCAATGTTGGCTGATATGTTGCTGTTTTTGTTACTCCTGCCTAGTGATGAGAGGTGCTGATGGCAAGCAGGTTTTCTACTGGTACCACAGACAGTTTATTGAGGCTGCCCATGACCGGTACTGCAGTGACAGCAAGGTCGTACTGCAGCTGCATGAAGGGCTGGCCAGCTTCTTTGCAGGAACATGGGGTGAAGGTGAAGGAGTCAAATTTTGCTGGAGACAAAGTTTCAGATATTAGAACAAATGATTTGTTATGTTTTGTTGGAAACGTTTCCATTGTTTCAAAGAACACATTGAGAGTCTGACTTAGTGGACTGTGTGCTGGTATGCAATTTTCAAATCTGTGTGAAACAGTGTCATTCAAGGACCAGAGCTAACAAGAAATAAGGGAACAATTGAGGATTAGACTGCTTTAGACTGTGTAACACTTCTACATGTGAAGTGAGGAGACTTATGAGTCAGTTAATAAACAAGTCCAGTCTACCATTTGCCTATCCCTTTTTATTGTTCAGGGATTGATATCATTCTCATTTCCTTAAATTTCCTTAATATACAGTGCAACAGACTTAAGGTTGGGGGGGGGGGGGAGAGAGTGCAGGAGTGAGGGTCCTGAGAGTGATTTTTTGAATGGTTGAATTAGGGATTTTTTACTTTTCAAGTTTGGATTCAGCATATCCAAATTAGAGGAAAGGTGTGGACATTTTTTTTTTTTGGCTTTGCGTCCGGTTGCCATGACAAATCCACCATATTGAATTTTGTATCTTGAAAATTAGCTTTTTTCAAAAGCCTAATGATCCTAGAGTATTTAATAGAAATTTTATTTTTGAATAACAGAACTCTATATAAAAAATAATATGTAATAACATCTGGGGGATTTTTATATGCCATAAAATGTTTGTTATAAATTGTTTAAATATATGTATATTGATGGATCATTTTTTTTTTTCAAGATTCCATCAAATATCCAATTCTTCTTCAAAAAAATTGAAATGAAATTCACAAAAAGGGTGCATATCATTTAAACATATGCCCTGGAGAAGATATATTCAAGTTTTGAGGTAAATTGGGTCAGAAGTAAAAAAGTTTTTGGGGAGAAAGTGAAAAAAAAAACACATAAATATTGAGAAAATTACAATCAAACTTTCATAATCTTTCTTATACAGTCCTTTGGTGGTGCTGTGTTGATGCTGTTTTGGAGCATAAAGCATACATTTCTGGCCCCAACTGGAATTCTTTTGGTATCAGAAGAGGTGAAGGTGTCTTTAAAAAAAGTGCAAAACCCAAATTTTCATATTTTACTCCCCAAACCTCATTTTCTCAGTCAATCCCACACTGTTCCCCCCCCCCCCCCCCCCACCCTAAAACTGTAAAAAGCAAAACAAGGAATGAAGTAACAACATAAATAGCACAGGACTGTCCAAATGTGAAAAAGTTCTTGTGTAGTTGTGAAAAAATGTCCTTTATTTCCAGGTGACATGCATGTAAGTCACTAAGCTGTGAAGGAAATTTTGAATAACTATCTCATTACAATTTACATAATTATACAGACATTTTGAGAATTCTAGAGATTCTCACTACGAATGGAGAGAAGCCAGGCATTATAAATCGAAGCTATTTTGTTCAGCCTCTGTGCTAACTGATGTCATGAAATCTTTAATTTTTTTTAACAGTCCCCCAATTAAATCACGTGATTCTGGACTTGTTTTTCTCTCTTATAGGAAATCCAAAGCCTTATGTTGACAAAGATGGTGCACAATTAACAGCGGACAGACATGTGACTTCTCAACCAATCAAATTTGGTGAAACGTACAACATTCGGAAATTGACCAATCAGACACTGCATAGAATCAAGGCTGAGCAGCTGGACAAAATCAAATCTGAATGCTTACTGAATTTCGATTTCCTCATTGCCAAACTAAGAGCATGTGGACTCAGGTACAGCAGATAGCTACAATCATAACTTGTTCGTTGTCTGAGTTTTTATTTAGCTGCACTTCCTATAGTTGCTGCTGTACTGCTCGGAGAAGTTACAGCAGCCCCTCATTCTGAAATATGTCCATAGTTCTGCGTATATGATCCAGTGATAATTATTGATGTTCTAACTGTTTAATTACATTGTTTGTTTGGTTACATTAAACAAAGACATTATAAGATGAGTCAAGGTACTAGCAAAAAATAAATTAAATTCTGAATGCTTCAAAAACATCATGAATTTCAAGTTATATGAATTGAAAGATGGAAATATCCCATCAATGTTTCATAGAAAATTCATTATCCTGGATATTTAATAAACACAATGCAACTGAATTATGATCATAGTTTAAATAATACTATGGAATCTTGTTCTTCCTAGAGCTGTCCTTGATGACTTCCAGCTGGCAAGAGAAACATTTCCAGAAGATTCAGCCCTAGAGGGAGTTAGTGAAGCATTGCAACTTTCCCAGAATGCCCTGACCTATGATGTTACCACCCTCTCATCACAGATGTTGGGGCGGATAAAAAGCAGCACGGTAAGTCACTTAATGTTCCTTCCAGATATACTGATAGACCAGTATGATTGTTATTTTAAAGTTACACACTGTCATATAAACATTTCAGCTTATTCAATTTTATATTTGTTATCTATTTACATTATTGTATTGAGTTGATTACTGGTTGTCAGTCTGTGTCTTGGAATTTAAAACATGAAATAGAATATGTGTTCGGATCTGTGAAGGGCACATAAAACTTGCAATAGTGAATTCTGAGCTGAAGACAAAACTAGTCAGTTATATCAGGGATCATATGTCAAAAATTAAATTTTTAGTATCAAAGTTCAATTTCTTCTCTCTTTTAACAGGTCTTGAGAATTTTGCTTTTAAATGTAGCATTAGAAGCTTATTTTTCTGACATGGCTACATCAAACAAATTCCAAAACAAGAGGCTATTTAATTGACTTCCTTTGTCTTTGGCTAGATCTAGCAGGTTGCAATATTGGTAAGCCTTTCAACATTCTGAGAGTGCTTACCTCAATCTAGCAGTGTTTCACCAATTGAAGTATAAACTACCATGCATTTTTTGTTTCATAACTTTCATATCTAATCCATTGAAATGAAACTATTCTATCATTTGTTGCAACATTACAAGGGTTTGAGCCACATGAATTTGCTTAGAACATATCTGAAATGGCAGGAAGTAGTCATCTAAATAGTTTTTAAAAAAACAGCCCGAATATTTTTATTTCTTGCAAAATTACAACCATTTTCAAATGTGATGCTAAAAAGATGTAGTTTCAATCATAAAAAAAAAAAAAAAATCAAAATATATATATATTGTTTTTATTTTTTTTGCATAGTATATCATTTATTTCTCTCCAAAATTTATGAAATTTAATTTGTCGTTGAAACTTCAAGCATTTTTCTCCAAATTAACTTTTCTGACCTTGTCGTCTTTAAAACTTCATAGACAAAAACTTTAAGGGATATTTTTAAAAATTTAGAAAGCTGCATAATCAGTTAAATTTCCAGTTTGAGAAATAGACTTTACCTAAAACTCAGAAAGTAAAATTTCTGACATTTCTACCCTGTTCTGAGACCAGTATGCATACATAATATCAATTTCAATTCTGGTACCTCTTCCTTCACAGGTTCTTAATCTGCCTGAAGTGCAGCAGTTTTTAGCCAGGTGCCAGTCCCCTGACTACTTGTATATTGAGCCGGACACCGCGATCCTGGATGCTGCTGGTGGTCAGCTTGTCCACTCTATTGCTGACCACACAGAGGACATCTCAGCTCTAGTACTCAACAAGGCAGGCACAGTGGCTGTTACTTGTATGTAGCTCAACTACATTCTTAAAAGATACTTTTATCATTTCATCTCATTTGTCTTAACCAGTGAATGGCCACTGAAGTACCACTGATGACATCCTGACAATCTTTCTTCATTTGTCCCAGTCTCCTTCAGATCTCAGTGTGGTGACCAGAAGTGCAGTCTATTCCTTGATGTTCATCCTCTTATTTCAATATACTTATGTAGTAAAAGATGGATGAAAATAATGTGAAACTAATATAATTATTATCTGTTGATGTTGTGATCTGTTCTCATGGTGTGGTATATTATATACTAACATTTAGATTAGTAAAGAATGAATTATTAATTTTCTGTTGACAGAACAATACGGCTGGAATGTTTTTTGTCTTTCCCAAGATATATGCTCTAGACTGCTCGTTGATTAAATTTTGTGGACAGCCCTATAAATTCTTTGGGTCAAGGTAAAAAATAAGGGGAAATTGTTGGAGAGATTGTTAGTGTCTTTGTCTCTGCAAGGTTTCAGTATTCTTGGTTCATTGACAAGCCCCAATAAAGAATTATTAGAGCACAGATTTGTCAGTTGCAGACAAGACCTTTGTTGAAAAAGTAAAAGTTTGTGCATTTTCTCAGGTCAGGAAAATGGGCACTTGAAAACTTATGATATTCCTGCTGCTAAAGTGATCCGCACTGTTTCGGGCATTGGACGAGAAGCTGACACTCTGCGATTGGCAATGGATGACTCCATTGTTCTGGTCAACCCAGAAGGAAAACTGAGTGCTTATGAAATAGACACAGGTATGAGCTAGAAAAGCATAAGGCATTATAGTCACTTTTGCTCTTAAAATGGTTAACAGGTTATCTAAACTGCTAGGTTGAATGCATTGTCAAGTCAACTGGGAGGAGGGTAGATAGACATATCCGATCGTGAAAAATGGGCAGGTATTTTTAGTACTGATACTTCAGCAGGTTTATAGATACTTTAAAGTGAGTTAGAAGGTGGGCTGATCAGTGGAAATGTAGGTTAATAACTAATTAATGAACAAGGGAAGCAGCCAGATAATTTCTAGCCATGTCAAACAATGAGGAATATGAGAAAGAAAGAGAGGAAAGAAATAAGAAAGAAAGGAAAGACTGAAACAGAGGAAAAACAAACTACTGTGGATACTGAGATAAAGAGACCATGGTGATTATTTTTTATCTCTTCCCTTTGCACACCTGTGATCATAGGTGTGAGGCTTTGGACAGTGAATCATGACAGCAGCAAAGGCGCTTTCATCCCTGGAGGCCCTAACTTTTCAGTAGTTCTTGTCTTGCAAGACCGAACATTCTCTTTCATGGACGCTGCCACCGGCAACATTATAGGGGAACCAACAACTCTGCCGGAGGAAATTCCTGACACCATCAAATTTGGATTCTCTCTTCTACCAGCAGTTGGTGAGTAAATAAATTAATCTTGTTGTACCTGTTCTAAAGAGTTTCAGCTCTTCTCTTTACCAAATACACCGGGGGGAGGGTGTGCTCATAAGTAACTTTCCACGCTGGAATTTTAAGAGTAAAAATAAACGTGATGAATGCATTTATTTTTTACATAGTTACACTTTTTAACAGTGTTCTGATGAGAGTAACAACTAATTGTTATTGATCAAAAATGTAAATATTTAATGACTTGCGTTGACTATCTAAATATGAATATCAATGTACTTCAGTGTTATTTCAGCCTCAATTAATAGTCTTCTAAAAACAAGTAAACATATGGCTACTTGTGGGCACCTCTGTAGTCTAAAAAATTATGTTTTGCAGTAAGCTGTGAGTGGTAAATTAATAATTATATCATAAAAATGTATAAAATTACTATAAATTTAATAATTCTAAAGAATTCAAAATAGAATCCCAGTATTTCTTTGTCATATTTATATTAGATTTACTTTAAGAGCTAACAAACACAAGAACAAGAGAACAATGACAGACTACGGAAAATTAGAAGGATTGCTTTTTCATAGATGTGAGCCTGTGTCAAAAGGTACGGTACCCAATGTTATCCATGAAATAAAAATAACCCTAGAATTAGAATTTCAATATCTTAATTTACCAAACAGATTTATATTTTGCCCACAAATATGACTTGATGGTAATCATAACATATAGCCAGAAATCCACAAAATAGTCCAGGTTTTGAAAAGTATCCCATCTAGCATATGACACGAAATTATGTATCAAACTCCTGCTGTGAATGACTTACACAAAACACAAGCACTATTTCAGAATTATTTGGACATAGAATAATGAGATGAGTGGCAAAATGAAACTGTTGAACTATAACAGAGGGTGAATTGACAAGGATTATTGTGGCATAGTAGTAGGGACATTCCTAGATAAGCGGGGTCTTTTTTGTACCTTAGCCATCTCACACCTAGGAACATTGATCGAACTTCAGTGAATATTTTCTGTATTTTTTTTTCCAAGCTAGCAGTAATAAGACATCATTTTCATTTTATGAACAAATACAGATAAAACAGATGTTGTTGCAACCTCTTAATGTTTTATACTCTTTTCTCAGATGACGGAGATATAAATAGATAGGTTTACCATTCCGTATTATTCTTTGTCATCTGATTGGATAACTTGGACTTGAGATAGAAATAAGCTTGTTTCAAAATTTGTGGACATGGCACAAAATGATTTTAAAAATCTACCTGTTTAGACAAGTAGGCTAATCACAGAACTATTTGCATTATATAGTCGGCAGATCTAGTATCCCTCTTTCACATGGCATATATACCTCCAAATAGCCTAAAAGTGGAGATAGCACAACAAAGAACTGGGCTTGGGAGGGCTTAAGTCAATGTTTTTTTGTTTTTTTTTCAATAGCATCTATAATTTTGCTATATTTTTTTCATCAAATTAAAACATTATATGAGCATAGTAATTTTTCATTTTGGAAGTCTTACCAACGCAGCTGACATTTTTTCTTTCTTTCAGATACCATCTCTTCAAGGTCACAATCTTTGTCCCCTGAGTGGCCAAAATTGTTTTCCGTGAATAAGTAAAAAAAAAATAAAAAATAACGCTGTCCATAACAAATATGTATGAAACCCAAAACAACACCTATGTAGTTGTTCAGGTATTAAGCCCATGACCATATTACGTTCTATAGACATACATCTTTCAACCTCCTGACAATCAACACAATGCTGTCAGTATTGATTCAAATTTGAATTTGTTTTTGTTCATGTAGAAAATGTTGCCATAGGTGAATTATCACTAGTAGTCTATAGTTTGACTATAGACCAATACAAGGTAAATGCTCCTTTGGCTTTCATGAGTTTGAAAAGACTTTTTTTTGTTGTTGTTGTTGGTAGGAAAATCAATTCTGCTATGTTTATTTGTCATACCTCTATAATAAGATTAGTTTCTTATCATCAGTTTATGTCACATCAGAAGTGTTGATAATATTTTATGTTCTATGGATAATGTAAGTTTGAATTATGGATCACAACTAAAGCCAAGAAATGAGAATTCCTATGTTTGTACTACAAATTGCATTCTTTTGCAGGACATGAGAAGTACATTGTGACTGTGGAGTCGGATCAAAAAATTGTTTTTGTATTTGATCCCAATCTCAAGAGCTTGTTGTTGTACAAGAAAGTACTCAAGAGCTACAAAAATGAGGAGAATGATGTGAGTTCTGTTATTGTTGGTTTCTTTAAGTTATGAAAGACTGTGGGGGCCACAAAAAAAAAACAGAGATCTAATTGAGTTAAGAGCCATTTCCATTGTTTGAGAGAAAATGGCAATTCGACATTGAAAACCAACTTGTCTCAAAGTATTAAATAGCTTAAACTAAAAGTCAACCAGGGCAATGGGAAAATTCAGAAGCAAGTCAATTTTTGAAGAGAAATATCCAAATTCCACACAGCTGCTATTTTTTCAAAACAGCGGCGATGACTTTTAAAACAATTAGGCTTCAATACTGGACGTCTAGTGCTTTATAGAGCATTTGTCTCTGACCTTTTCTCTTTGATTTGCTTTCTCAGTCAGTAGAACGACTGACATCAAACTGCAAAATGCCTTGCTGTACAGCCCGTTTCCAATCCAAACGTCTCTCAGAGACTATAATTACTCAGTACATTCCTAAGGTCAGATTCGAAGATCCCATATTTGTTTTGCAGACATTTTTGTAGAGAAACTCTGTCCTGTTCTTGGCACCTTTTCCCAGCCCAATTCTCTACAGAGGAATGTTTATGGATTTTGCCATTTATAATTCCTTACTAAATCATTAGCTCAAGGTCTGTATATTAAGATATCAATGGTATGTCTTGATAATGACACAAAGCCATGAACTACCCAGTTTTACCTTACACTGACAGTTAATCTCCCTTGATGATCATGTATGACTTTGGAAAGTCATTAAATTTTGTTGCCAGTGCTCCTGATTTCCAACTTTCATTCACTCATTTTTATTTTCATTTCCGGCAGCTAGAAATATTACAAATGCTCCATTCTCATACGTTTATGTATTCTCATGTTCATTGCTTGTCATGTTTATTTTCTTTTATTTTTTAACCTATCAGTTTTGCAGCATCACTTTATGGAATTTTACATATTATTTTTGTGATTTGCTGCTAGTCGAGGATAATGTTGTGTGATATGACAGCTACTTACAGTTTTTTCCCTTTACATTGGATTAAAGTATCCATATACTACACTAGTTTTCTTGACTATTTGTGTGCAAAAATAATAGCAGTATAATATATGGAAATTAAATTGTATTCATAGAAAGTGGAAGGCACAGTGGATGGATTGCAGATCAGCCCAGATGGAGAAACACTCTATATGGCAAACTACACTGACAATGACCTGCACTTTGTCAGCACAAAGACATTGGAAATCACCAAAGTTTATCCTGGCTGCAAACATGACTTCTCAGAGAAATATCATCTCTCTCATGACGGAAAGTACCTGTATTTTCCCCTCACTGGGTAAGAAATCATTTATCATTTCCCTAGATAATATATGGCTTATATTTGAATAAGGTGAACTATGTGTCTAATGAAGAAAAATGTCTTGTCCAGCACGTGCTAGAAATCACTTATTTTCCTTGTAGGCTGTTACTGGACAAAACAGAACTTTGTGCCCCCCCCCCCCCCAAAAAAAAAATGGCCCTCTTGTTTACAACAAATGAGAGGGAATACAACAATCTGAGCAAGTCAATTTTTGCTTTTTTTAATGATTTCTTTCATGAGCTGTATTCTAGCAGATCTATACATAGACTTATCATGTGTCCACTCCTTCTGGAATTAAGAAATTTCTATGGTTCAGAAACCAGACAACATTTAATGAATATTTTAATGAATATTTGCCATTCTTCAAACAGACATTAGATTTTCTCTTTCTTTCTTTTTTTTTTTTTTTCTCTCTGGCTTTTGTTTTTTCTTTCTTGTTCATTTCTTTGTTTGTTTTAGTTTACATTGGTTATGCAGATTGTAATATTATGCCAAAATGTTGTGGACAGACAGGACATTTGAAATATGTACAGATAGATATATATGTGTATTTATTTACAGTCATCAATACAAATTCTATCTCTGTCAACTGAACCAACAAGGATTGCATTAGGAAAAATGATTCCTCAACAGTTTACTGTGGTGAATAATGACACACACCTTTGCAATGAAAGAGTTAAAATACTTTGATCCCCAGGTTTGTGAGAGTCTGGGACTTGGCCACAGGGCACAAGGCAACCATCCTGCATGCTCCCAGAATGAGCACTATTACTGATGTCGCAACTTGTGACATGAACACGTTTGTCACCATAAATGGAGACAGGTATGACAAAAAACAGTACCAGAATCATACATTCGTACATAGATAAACAACACAGATAGAATGAGAAGTAAAGAGAGAGTGTATGTGTGTGCGTATGCATGCATGTGTTCCTATGTGTGTGAATTAGAGACAGGGAAAGAAAAAGGATATGAAGAGAGACAAACTACAGAACGTTCGTATTTTTTACATGTATTATGTTGATGCCTGATAATGCATTTATTCTGGTCTGAGAGGGCACTCCCTAATTTCAAGATTGTGTAAACTGATTTGAAGTCATATCACATGCATCTACCTGATTCACTTAATTTTAAATTTGCAAATCTCAGACCCATATCAGACTTTTCAAGCATGCACACAAACAGTGAATAAATGAGAGAGGACATTAAATGTCTTCTCAGTTATCAGAACTTGACGTTGTTATTGTTCATTGTGCTTTTTTCATAAAACCTATAGAATATTACTATCATATCAAACATTTTGTTACTGTCAATTTTACATCATGTAATATCATTGAGATATTTTGAGGTTGGTCACATGACTGACAGATCATTGCTCACTCATGGGTTTGAGACATATGTGTTAATATTCCTCATATGTTCAAAGTAGGCTTCCTATGTGAAAAGTATGTAGGCCTATGCAAAGGTGTGAGCAACAATCTGTTGATCATGTGACTGGCCTTGACATACCTCACAGGTGATTGTGTTCTATTTTCACAACAATATGATCTCTTCACTCTATGCCAGCCTTTGTATCCTGATAACTAAATCATCTTATTATTTGGCCTAGAACCCTGAAGATCTGGGACTTGCGCCGTGGGGAAAATCCAGGCATGGAGTTCAAGGATTTGGACCGAAATTTCAGAGCAAGCCTGAAGACAGCTCAACATGCGTATGTTGCTGCCTGTCCACCTTTCCACCCCCTCTTCAATCTTCTTTTCCTTCATTTTTTTCTCATTTATCAAATTGCATCAGTCACTGTCTTATACAAATATTCACCCTCTATCTTCCCCCACCCCCCCCTTTCCTCCTTCATCTTTTTTTCTTCAGTCTCTTTCATTTACCAGTTCACATCTTGTTCTCATTGCAAAACCTTTCTCCCATAAGATTATGACCAGTGCAATACTACTGACTTTATGAGAGAAAAGAATTTTTAAAAATTGTTTTGTATAGCTTGCATGACTATTATTATTGAAATGGGAAGATAAAATTATGCAATGCCATGAAACTGGCAATTGTTGTGGTGTTGCAGTGAACTATCGTTATACTTGGATAGTGATGCACTTGAGACTATTATGACTAGCTTTCATGTTGATTATCAAGCACCATACAAGCTATTTGTTCAGTATAATACTGTATAATATTGTTTTCTGAAGAACAGAAGGGGAAAATACTTTTGTAAATTTTATAAAATAAGAACAGAAAGGAGAAACAAAAAATAACAGAGAATGTGAGAATAAAAATGCAATACATATACATGTATGTAGAAGAGAAAATGATGTAGGCATGGAGAAAAGAAATGTTCTAAAAGCATGTAAAAGTATAAGAGTGAGAGAGGATGGTTAAGGATGTTGCCTTGCAGGTATCCTCTGTTTCTCCATTTGCTAATAATAAAAAGTCACCACTTGTTACCATTTTTTTCTTTCAATATCTTCTGTCTACATTTTTATGTTTATATTTGCAGTGACTTACTGCCATTGGACAGTCCTCGATATTATCTCCATGTGATGAAGGATGAGAAAAAGGAAAGTGGCAAAGAGCAAATCTTTGCAGTGTTTGACACATCAACACAACAACATGTGCTCACAGCTACTAGAACTTATACAGACAGTGATGTAAGTCAAATGTTTTAGTTTGCAAACTATTTAGCACAAATCAATGAAATTTTGCCATTTATAATAATACTAGCAAGCCGTTCTACGAACGTGGAAAAATGATAACTTGACATTGACCTTTGTCTGTGAAAAGGTAAAATATAAGACTTATCTATCTCTGATCTTTGCACTGCCTATATCTAGACTCTAGATTCTACCTGCTAAGAGAATC
>JBCAUA010681489.1:0-15514 GCA_038406235.1 Peronia verruculata
AAAGAAAGAAAGAAAGAGAAAGAAAGAAAGAAAGAAAGAAAGAAAGAAAGAAAGAAAGAAAGAAAGAAAGAAAGAAATCTAGCTTTATTATTGACTCAGTTTGATCATAATTATAATTTAGACACATGCAGGCAATATCCTCTGATCAGTTTGTTCATTCATGACTGACTTAAGATGTGTATTGATTTACAATGACAAATGTAATTTTGCATTAACAAATGGGACAGAAATAGTTTTGTTTACCATCAGACTCATCTTCCAGATCTCCTTCATAACCACTGACCAAGTCATCTATGGCATAGAAGTTTTTTACTGGAGGAGTTGCTGCTTGATTTCTATCCACATAGTCTTCCAGTGACAGATTGCAATGACAGTCAGAACCCATGCCTCTACGAGGAGACATAATCAGTTCATCAGTGTTGCGAAATTTGATAGCCTTTGTATCTTTGCCACGATTCACAAGTTTTGTGACACCAAGACGACGGCACAGCTCCTTATGGCTGATAATCTGCAGTATGAAAGAAAAAAATTAGATAAACCAAATTGCATCTACTATGAGTAATTAATGTACATACAAAACAAAACAATGAAAAAGAGCGCTCTACACACTTTTTTTGTCATTAGAAAAAAAAAACTTGCATAACTTCATGATACCAAAAGAACATATTGAAAATTTATAATTATAACATTGCTTCTGACACCCCTTAGTTCAGCTACATTACCACTGCATATGAAAAATGTTTGTACTGTTAAATATCTTTCTTTGTTTTGTTTTTTCTTTTGTTATTTAAAGATGCTTACAGATAGACCTATTTTCAGTTACTCAAATCCAGAAAAAAGTTACCAACCTCAATATTGCTGACAGAATATCTAAAGGGATCAGCATATCTCGTCTTCACTGACTGCAATTTGGTATCTCTGTATTCTACTTCAGAGCCCTCCAGTAGGCTGAGAAAGACAAATGGACAAAAAAATGAAGATATAAATATGTTAAGATATAAATATGTAATTAATTATATAGTATAACTATAATATAACATATATACATGTATATATATATGTATATGAATATGAGATGCGACATGACGAAATCAAGGTCTCGTCAAATTTTGAGCATATGGACCTATTTGTGTCACTCAAAAAATTATTCATTTTCCTTTCTCTAGGTGAAAAAGTTTTGTTCTATCTTAAATAAAAGTTGAGATATTGGCAGTTAAAGATGATGGGTTGATCTGTTGCTGATTAACGTTGTGGGCTTTTACTCAGTCTGTTTCAGCAAATTTAATTCTCAAATTTTAGATTGATATAGCAAAGTTCTGTGAACAAAAAAAAAACAAAACAAAAGGTGTGAAAAGATCATTCACTATTGAAAACCACATGATTTCTCTAGTCACCTCAGTTTTACTAGCACCTAATTTCATTGTGTTGAGTCTCATATATATTATATTGTTCAAAGATAAATATTAGACTTTGCTATATATCTAGAATCTATATATATATATCTAAAACTGCAGGGTAATTTTTACTGACAGTGGATGTCATTATGGATCAAGCTTTCTACAAATTGTCGCCCCTTTGGAGGGAGCAGCATTCAAATGATGTTTATGGAATATACAAGGACATTACCTCACAACTGTTCATTCCAAATTTCAAGATAATGCAGTCAGTAGATTTACGGTTTAAAGTTATTAAATGTTTTGCATAAGTTTTATAGCATAGAAGATGCATACATGCAAGGTCATTTGCCTGATATTGGAAATGAACCACTATTATCAATTTTGCCAAATACTTAGGAAATATAAGTAATCAAGACAAATGCAAAATAAATACATGCATCAAAAAACTTCCATAATAAACATGGATACATTGACAGCCTAGGCTATACCAGGAGGGTTGTATGTCAAAGCCAAACACAGTTCAGAAAGATTGCACATCTTTTGTGTAATCAATTTTAAAATATTTGGAAAGAAGCAGGCAATTTTTGCATGCTAGAAATAATACTGAGCATTACAGAAATCCAGACTTGGGTGAGGTGTGCTTATCAAGTTGAAGCAACATTTCTTCAGTTTGTCTAATTCTATTGTTATACTATAGATATTTTTGTCTGCATGTGAGCATGAAAGTATTGCGTGTCTTATCAACTGTAAATGGAAGTTTCCTTTGAGGGGAAATAAAGTTTATTTAATCCTATCCTAATAATGTATGCATTGCCGTGAAAATTTCAGATTTTATGTGTGACAATGAAAAAGCCCCAAAAGATCAACCTTAAACTTCTGATGGAAACTTTTTTTTTTCAGTATCTCTATTAGTCTGAGATATTCTTTTTTTTTTTTTTTTTACATTTAAGTATTGCCCTGAAACCAGCCATTTTTTACCTCTGCATTTTGTGACAGTTTTTCAGCCAAAAACATTATGAACTGTAAATTTGCTAATAATAAATACATGTATATCTGCACAAATTTCACAGCACTGATGTACAAAATCATAATCTAAAAAAATATGATATTGTTTGAGAACCCAGGAAACTATTTACTTATCATTATGTACCTTTCAAAGGGTAAAATTATGGGTACTTTTGCCCAGCTGAACACCGTAAAAATACAGTTTTGTCTCCCATTTGCTCTTCTAAATTATCCAACTTTCAAAAATGATACAGCAATCTTCCTGTTTCAACAGTGAAAATTCAGTGAATTTACTGAGAATCCATGTCCCTATTACCTGGGAACTTATAATACATAGCAAATTGAATAATGCTATTTTTCTCTAACTCTAACAAGTAACGTAATATAACTAGAGTGTAATTGCCAGACAGAAATTTTATGACTGTTTATAACCACCGATTTTGCCCACCTCACACTCAGTCACAAAAGCGAACAGGCACTCAGCAGCAGCTGCTGTGCTACCTGTGTGTCCTAACTACAATTCTCAATTAATGTCCTCCTAAAGTAATAATTCTCTTGATCTGTAGAAAAAGGAAATTCAAATATAACGCACAGTTTTGTATAATTTTGCCATCATATTTTTACCATTTAGATGATTCTTAAAAGAAATATTCCCTATTTGGTTAATTAAAGCTACCCGTTGAGCGCCAGCTATAAAATGAATCAATTTGATGTGCAACCCTTCCATGTCTTTAAACAGGAGTTCAGCCAGAAGTGCACCTTAACAAGGAGTAGCTAGTATTTCTCATGAAGACAAAACTCACCATTTGTTGTAAACATGGAATGTGCAAAGACTGAGGTAGTCCTGAGTAAATCCTGTCCATTTCTTAAGATGATCTGGCCAAGGCTCAGCTGAAATATATAAATACAACAAATATCAGAATTACTGACATATATTAATTCCTCCCTAAGTGCATATTCTCCATAGACAGGTATTCATTAAATTGCTACAAAAGTGAATTAGAAAAGAAAAACGTATAACTGTAAATTCTTTTTCTTTTGAAAGAAAGAAAGAAAAGAAAGAAAGAAAGAAAGAAAGAAAACAAAGAAAGAAAGAAAGAAAGAAAGAAAGAAAGAAAGAAAGAAAGAAAGAAAGAAAGAAAGAAAGAAAGAAAGAAAGAAAGGGCAAGACAACTTACAATTTATGATATATAGTGGACTGTTACATGTTTACAAACATATACCAAGACAGCAGACTCACCTTGATTGAGCAGTAGACGGGACAATAGCAGACAGGAGGCAGCAATCTCAGCAGGGCTGTATTGTCCCATCTCTGACTGCAGCAAGCATAGCATGGATATGTACTCAACCAACATAGCACAGTATCCGGTCTCATTTGAGAGAGACAAAAGCACCTTCACAAAGTCCTGGATTGTCAAACTCTGAAAAATAAACCTCCTTCAGTTATTCTTCCTTCCAATGGAAAAAAAATCTATATATATAATAAGAGCGATCACGGGGCATGGCACTTATCTTATAGTCCAATAAAGTCGGAATCGGCAGACATTTAAAATTTTTAAAAATTACACACGTGGGCAACTGATATAGGCGACTCTTTATTTGGATTGAATTTACACAGTTGTTTTAAGTTATTTTTTTATGCCAAACTTTCATTCATTTTGTCCGCCATGTGTATGTGTGTGTAAATAATATTCAATTGACTATAATTTGTGTTCCCTTACGATTCGCAAGCAGGCCACCGAGGTGTTTGCATTACTCTCGCCACTCAGCATTGACCTACACTATGTTTTCAAGTGTTTGTGCCATCACTGGGTTAAGAATTTGTGTGTGCCATCACTGTGTTAAATATTTGTGTGTATGATTGTGTTATTATACAGTAGCTGTAGAAATTCTTCATAGCTTTATAATTGTGGTGTAGATTATATGATTCAGATTTTCTTAGCAGGTAGAATCTAGATTTTAGATATAGGCAGTGCAAAGATCAGAGATAGATAAGTCTTATATTTTACCATTCGTCACAGACAATGGTCAATGTCAGTTTATCATTTTTATCTATATCCCCCGTTCGTAGAATTGCTAGTATTTAACTAAAACTGACAATTTTGACTTATTCTTCTGGACCATTGTGAAAAATGGACTTGACTGCTTTTTCCATTGGAAAATAATAACTTACTTTGGGAACTGTAAATACTCTTAGTTTCATCAGGGAATGTCGCGTTAAATCAGCAATCTCATTTGATTGTTAATTTTATCTTCATAAAGATATCTTTTTCACATTGCAACACAACTCACAACGAATAATTGGTATGATGGTTTCAATGAGTTTTAAAAGCAAATTTGGAGAAAATATTTATGCACTCCAAAAGATTAATGTTCTTCAGCCTTAAGCTCTCTGATGCAATTCTCAGACAAACAGCAGAAAATTTATAAGACTGTGCATTTCATATAAATTAGGATAAATGAAACAAACAGGATCACAAAAACAAACAAACTTATTACACAATCACAAGGAGCAGACAAAAAATATGTGGAAATGACTTTAAAAAATCCATAATTTCAAGTCAAAATTGCTCTACTGAAATAAGACTCATCAAATGGTCATGAAAGTGCATTTCTGGTTTTTTTTTTTTTTTGCTTACTTCTCTCATTCAGCATCTCTCTTCCCCAGTCCACACTCACTCTCGCTATACCTGTCTGTCAGTCTCTCATTCTCATTCACCCTCACTGACTTTCTTAATGTGTCTATCTTTCTCTAAAATTTAAAATTCACAACAATCTCTCTCTCTCTCATTCTCTCTCTTTGCATAGTATTGATGACAGCATGAGATGCTAAAAATGAAAAAGTAAAAACAAAATAATCTCTTTCTTTGACTTTCTCTCTTTCTCTCTCTCTCATTCCATACTATTGATAACAGCATGAGATGCTAAAAAAGAAAAAGTAAAAACAAAATAATCTCTTTCTTTGTCTTTCTCTCTCTATTTCTTCCTTCCTTTCTAAGCGATGCCTCAGCTTATAGTATTTTACAAAGTACAGTAAAATTTAAAAGAAGACTGAGAAAAGCACATCAATCTAGCAGGTGTCTGTGTCACTCTCTCTGCATAACATTGCAGCATAAACTACAGATAAGAAACAAAACAAGAAACGACAACAGCAGCCTAATAATCTCCTCCTCCTTCTTGCTAAAATCATTGCAAAAGTTGATAACAAACTTGAAAAATGCTCAATAATTAACAGAAAAAAAAAAAAAGAAAAAAAAAAAAAAAAAAAGCCACCACCAAATCAATATCACTGTCCAATATTTCACTTATATCTTCATCCAAACTGCCTGATTTATTGTCACAAGGCAGGTTGTCAAAGAAAGAGTGGTCCTCTAGTTTGCACAGTCTCTCTAGAACTTGAAAATCATTGTATTTGGGTCTTGTGATTGACATGGGTTTCAAGTAGGCAGCTTGCAGGGTTGTTATTTCAGCAAGATTTTTTCCCTTTCCAACTGGTTTCCAAAGAACAGCAATTTCAAATGGACCATTCCAGTTATAACAACAAAACATCAAATTCGGTTTGGTGCCCTCAACTACACCTTTCTTATTGTTCTTGTTGGTACTAGACAAGCTGCTTCTATAATCCCCTTTCATAAAATTAGTATTTTTGCTGCTTTGTGTTTACGAAACGGCGCTTTCTGATTGGATTATCAACGTCATGTGACATTGACTGAGTTTTCCGCTGTACAATTTGGACTTATCTGCTTCTCTTATTGAGTGCCCTTTAAAAAATTTCTTTTTCGCAGAACTTACTTGGTTTTTCTGAATTATTGTTCTCATTAATAAATCTTAGCAGTGTACTTTACAATGTCGGGGCAATAATTCATTTTTTCCCAAAAATGTGACATCTGTTTTTTCCACTGGAATTTTCATTTACACAGAGGATCCACATTTGATGTCTCACTTTTATGATTGATTGTGAGAATTATTTTTTCTTCCTTTGAATCACAAAGTACTTTCCATCTTATGAACAAGACACTTTTCCTTTCTCTTGTTCTCTCATACATCTCTGTATCTATTATGGAAAATATATTCATTTGTTTTTTTCTTTTCTCCTGGAAATCCTCCTGGAGCACAAATGAAAGCCATACATGCCCTCAGCAAATGTAGGCTACATCACAGTCAATCAGCAGCCAAAACTGAATGCAATATTCAAAAGAATTCTCACCATATCTCCAGGCTTTGCTGGATGTTCCCAGTTTTTCTTTGCCTTTGACGAGTCTCGTTTCTCCAGTGATGGAGCAGAAAATCGAAGCCGTAGTCCTGAGGAGTTGAAGTATTTACACAGCCAGTTAGCTACTTCATCTCCAAGGTCAACTGCATCCACAGTGTCTGTCTTAACGCTGCACAAAGAAATGATAACAAAATTAAAAACAGACTAAGAAAATAAACTTATGTTGATGCAGTATCCGCAGCCGTTTTCTTGGAGGCTATAAAGATCAAATATGTAAATAAACTTCACCTTTTACCTTCAGTAGTGCTCAGTATTTCAAAATTAAAGCAAAAATAACATAAAAAAGTTTTCTTTCATGAAACAAAATACATATGTAAGATGAAATACACTATGATTTGTCATATAAAACAGTTTCTTGTTTCAAGTGATTTCACTTGATTTATAATCATTCCATTGCAAACAGTATCAAATAACTAAGCCAAGAAGATAAATGAATTATAAATCAAGTGCAACAATAATATATGCCCTTACGTGACTTTGCTGAGGTTGCGGTCAGTAACAGCTGGACATGCAGGAAATGTAATTGGTGCCATACCTGGGGCACTCAACTGGATTTGATCCCCAATCAGTTTTGGCTCAATTAATGCCATGGTTGGTTTTTGCCGCTGAGTCAGGTAGACTCCATCAGCAGTGGTAACTGTCCAGTGTCTAAATGATAAAAAAAGGGAATCAAATAGAACATCTGAAAGTAGCATAGAAACTTCTTATTTTTTTTTCTCGGCGTGGCTTTTCAGCTCGAATCAAGACTTTTAGCTCAGGCAATAAAACCCCTGCCAGCGCGCCTGACATGGGGTTAATGAGGGTCATGAGTCAGACTTATGCGATAGCGTTTCAGTCATGTTGCCCTTATTTAATTAGTGATTTTAATCTTTTATATATGTCATCTTTCAAATACCAGCATTCATCTACTTGTTCTATTTTCAAGAATTTCTGTGAAAACACAACATTTTTGTGACTATCAGTTTTTAAGTTATGTTCATTTGAAAACTTCATATAAATTTAACACATTTGAACTATAAGTTCCTATTATTACTATTAGTTCCTCAATTACACGAAATTGCAGCTTATACCTGTAAAATTTTTATGTCAGCATTTAATTACTTCTTCTTTATTGCTCAGTGCAATTTTCATATCCGCTTAAAGTGTGACTGTTCCGTAATAATTAATTAAAAGTGAAATCTCAGCTATGAAACAGCATCACAAAAGCCACATGAAATCTAAAAACATCAGTAAAAATTACTGCTGGCGTTCTAAGATTTTTCCAGTGATGGTTAGGATTAAAGATAGTATAAGCCATTCTTACTGTAATGTATGAGAACTGGAGGGAAAGTCAAATTTAAACTAGAATATTCCTATCTTTGACCTGATTGACCACTGAACACCTCGAGGGCTATTTAAATAAAAGATTACATGTAGTATGTTTTTTCTTTAGTTTCATGCCAAGAGAACCAAGTGATGGATCACACATATCAGGAACAGGTCATGAGATCAGTGAATGAACTTTAACAGAAAGAACAAAACAGAGAGGGACGACAGTCGGTCATATGTCAGCAACAATTGACATTGATACCTCACTCCCACAGTCTATGAAGATCTCATCAGATCTCACATATTTACTCATCACTCAGACTAAAGCCTGCACAAAAAGCCAGCATGGTATTGTGGAAGGTGATAGAATTAACACAATGTTTGACAATTTCGATCAGGTCTTGAGCGAAGCCCACCCCTCATTTTACAAACTTACTCAGTCAGTGAAGAACCATTTGCTTCCATTCAAACCACCATCAATGAATACATGACACTTTACACAGAACTCTTCCCCAAGAACACGTTTTCAAAGAAACATCTTCTGGAACGACACTGTCTGCCTTTTGTTAACAGATTCAGACTAGGCTTAATGGGAAAACTGGGGTTTAAGAGGAGTCACCAGTTTTCAAGCTTTAAAAAATGGGAATGCAGTATGAATAACAGCATACAGAAATTACAATTTGTAAATGCATAATCATGTGTTACAAGTTGCACCAATGTTGCATTCCACAAAAGAATCAGTGCAGAAGGAAAGTGCGTAAGGAAACTAGCCAAGAAAATAGGTAGAATGAGGAACCAAAAATCATACATTCCATTAATATCCTGTTTCCAGACTGGAGTTTTTCATTGATATTATTGTAGTGTATCTCTTGTGAGGATTTGACTGAGCTGATTTATTTAATAGTCTTCAGTCCCGCCGAGGTAACCACTCACAGTCAGTTAAAACACGTAAAGAGAACATAATGTAATTGACTTCAATTGGATATAACTCCTCTCAGCTGTTTCATTTCTAGTAAGCGGACTTCTTGTATGGTATGTGTAAAGACTGATATACTACTATCCATCACCTTAACAAATTCCAAACTCATTGTGACTGCCAGTTTTGAGTTTTGAATAATCAGAGAAAGCCTAATTTTGACAAACTGTGACGGAAATGTAGTTCTAAGCAATCCTGTAAAATTGTATTTGAAGCTGCAGATATAAATTAAGTATGTTCTTTTACAGACTTTTTCACTCTGTCTAACTGTTGCAGCCATTTAACTGTATTGTTAAGGAAACAGTTAATATATGATGACAAATATACCCGATAAATCAGTGTTTCAGTGTTACATCACTGCTTGGCTCCAGCAGCGCACTAGCTGCCGCATCAGGTAAATGACCCCGTGATTTCTAACTGATACGGCATTCGCTGGCAGCAACTAAAATACCAGTCCCATGCACGCTGTGATTTATAACTGCTTTGAGTCACAAATAGAACAAAGAACAAAATTTGTTGTAGAATTCATCACTGTAATTTTATTCTTACCAACACTATCACTGGGACCAGTAAGTGCCTGGTTTTAACCTTCAATAATGTTTGTATAGAAACTTACATCCAAAACTGTCCAAATGCTGAATGCCTATATTCCTCTTCAGTTTGACAGGATTGCAATGCATGTAGCTCTTTAAATCATTAATAGCTATGAACATGTTTTCCAAGGCCTTTCATATAAGTAAGCACAATAACCCTACATGGATGAAAGTTAAATAAATTACCATTACCTGTCCATGAACTGTTTCCATTTTAAACCCAGCGCAGTACAATCAGCTTCCTCCACGCTGATTCCTTTGAATGATTTAAATGGGTACAACCATATAGCTGCAACTCTGCCCACTTGAGAGTAATGTGTTTTGCTACGTTGGTGGAATCTATAACCTGCCACATATTTAATTACAGCTCCAGCTGCCACTGCAGCAAACAATGCTGGGGGAGAGTTGAGGTCAAAAATGTTCTCTGCCATGGCTTACGTCAGATACTCTTTACCTGAGGACAATTACATCAATTTAAAAGTAATCTTAGCAATATAACTTATCATGTTCATAATATTAAGCACTTTACTGTCACACCAATTTTGTAGTCAGCGATATGGTCAGTCTCGATCACTGTGAGTGGACCAACTGGCACCCATCATGAACCTTCCCATAGGCAAGCAGCCTATTCTACAGACTTAACATAAATCTGCACCACAACCCATAAAAGACTATTGGGCTCAAAAACTACTGCATGTTTCCATATAAATAAAATCTGGCACAAAACACTGTTGCATAAAGATCTGTGTTTCTACTTACATTTTTGTATAAAAAAAAAAGCTGAAAAAAGCTTAGTACGTTTGACATTATTTAAAATAGGAGACAGAGTCATTTGACCAGTTGCGGCCACAAGCATAGTGTCTCTCGCCTTAGAATCACACAAGCACACAAGGTATTACAGGGTTTATACAACTCTAAATGGCCGCACTTGGACTTTGAGTTTCCAAAATGCAGCTGTTGATGAATTAGTGAAAACGAAGAAGCTATTAAGTCCCAGCTCAAAATGAACCCAGTGAAGCCACCCGTCCTGACTGCAGCGAGTTACATGACTCCAATGCAGCCACACATTGCTGAATTTTGCTATTTTATAACTTTAATGAAAAAAAAACAAAAAAACAGGACATTGTACAGAACTCAAAGATCAGTATTTAAAGAATCCAAACAAAGGAAAACTCTCAAAGATGAGCATATATACATCAAACTGTAACATGCGAGGAAAACTGAATCAGCAGCAGAATCAAATTAAAGGTGTCATATGTGAAAAGGGATTACAAACGTCCCATAGAGATCTCTCAGAAAGATCATATCAGCAATGCTTTCAATTTCTTGGTCATTATGTTTGTCTAAAATCCATAAGGTCATCTATCAGTTCTTCACACATGTAGGAGGAACATGCTGATTCACTGAGATCAAAGCTCATAGACTGTTTGTTTCCATCAGTTTTGTTGCTTGTGTTAGTGTAATTGTCAATCAACAAGCAGTTCCTTTTCCTCATTTCTGTTGTCCATGTCGAGCATCTCTAGCTCTTTTTGTCTTCCTCATTCTCATGTTGCTCAAATTCTTCTAAGACATTGATATCATCTGCAGTCGTCTTCCAGAACCACCTCTGTTTCATCAGCACTTGTGTCTTCATTGACTTTGGTTCAAGACAGGCTTTCCACTACTTCACTGCTTTCTTTCCTGGTTTGTTCTGCTTTATTCAGCCTTGCTGTTCATTTTGTGTTTGCCATAATTGTTTTAATCTATGTTGAAAAAATGGTTTGACTGAGTTAGAAATAGTAAGTCTTTGTAATTCAAGTCAGTATTAATTTAATTAGATACTACACTACAAGACCGTTAGGTGTCAATCATTTACTGTGTACAAATCTGCTAGTCTAGAGGGAAGTTTCTCTTGTCATGCCTGTTACATGGTTTCTGTCTGTCAGTCATCTGCTGACGTTGCACAAGTTCCAGACCTTTGACAAATTGGACTGTTCAACACTCTCTTTGGTCAAGTGTTCTCTCTTATTTTTAACAGCTCTACCTTGCCGCATTCCCCTTTCCTTTTTTTTTTTGTGCACTGCCCCCTCTTTGTTCCTACAATGAAACATACCCCGCTTATCACTCTGTACAAAGTAAAATCACTAACAGTAGATTTCAACACTACCCAAGTTTCTGAAAAGTATGACATGAACACTGTTTATAATTTCCTATCAGGCTTAAATCCAGCTTATCAATCGCTGAACAAAGACAACAAAATCTTACAATGAATTTTAAGGCATATAATATCCTGAACTTTTGACAATAGATCCACATGGCTGTGTGTGTAATTAGTTGTGGGCCTATCACAATAAATGGCTGCTGCGTCTTATTTACATAGCGAAGTGTCTTTTTATTACCTTTTTTTTCTTTTCGTTGTCTTTTTTTTTTTTTTTTATAACTCAACTCATCAGAAATTTTCAAAACACAGTTGCATATCTGATATTTTTTTTCCCCCTCTATCAAATTCAATTATGTGGGAGAGTTATGAAATATTCTGCAAAGGTGAATTAAAACGAGTAACCTGTTTATAAAGCTGACAAACTCACGGTCTTGTGTCATTTTAAGGGCTTTTTAAATTTTCGGCAGCTATTGTTAATATCCATAAAAGTGTGACTGGGCTCAGATGCTACGAAATAACATTGCACATGCAACTACAAGCCTTCCTATTGGCTTTAATTACAAACCAGAGAGTTTGTTAAAACAGTTATCAAAGACTTTTTATTTTAAAAGAACAATAAAATGCACAGGATAAAAAAGAAAAGAGAAACAACTAATATGGCCCGGATTAGTCACAATGAAAGCATGTTAATTCAACAGTAAATTTAATAACTAAACTAGAATCCACAAAAAGATTTTTAAAAAAAAAAGAGAGAGAGAGAATAAGAAAATAGTCTTAGGCGAATGTCAAGTATTTCTTGTTTTAAGATTGTTGTAACATAATGTACTAGACTGCTTTGCTGTGATAAAAATCAGGTCTAGTCTAGACATAAGACCTGATAAAGTGATCAACAACATTAGTAGCATAATGTTGCTGAGTGAACCTACTCTGAAACACGACAACATGGCTCTGATATTGGCCCCGAGAACCATGTAACTAGCTGAATATGGCAAAAAGTGGGTCTGCGACTGACATTGTATCATGTATCTGCATCACATGCTGGTAAACTGTATAATTGCTCCACAGAAAGGCGAGCGCTAACCATGCATCTGCACTTAAAAGCCATCAAAATGCCTCCATCAAATTTTATTACCATTGTCTATCAGGTATGCATATTTGTTACCAAAAACAAAATAACAAGGGTTTGGACAACTTGAAGCGAACATAAGACAGTTTTTCCTTCTCCGTTCCTTGCCCATTTCGTAGTTACACAATTAGAGCCCGACAGCAATGATATACACTGTAGTAATTTCTCTTCAGCCTAGACTGAGGTTATTTTATAAAGTTTCTGTCATCTTCTAGTTTTATTTATTTTTTATTTTTTTCAGTTTAACTTTCAATTTTTTTTTTAGTTTAACTTTCAATTCAAATATCAGTTACCAGCTATTCAACCTCAACAACAACACATAGAAGTTTCAGATTTAAAGCTGATAAATGAATTAAATTACAACAATTAGTTATATGTGTGTCACCAACCAGTATAACATGTGTGTTACTGGCTGTTTTCTCCTCTCTGATAAAAGACTGTCCAAAAATTCCTTTCGCTTAGGGTAAAGGTATTTGTTTTGATCTTGAAAATAAATGCATTTTTTAATTTGATCTCATTTGTGGTTATTAATCAAACTTTTGTATGTTGTTACGTGTGTCACTTTGCAATTCAATGAAATATAAATGCCTTCGCTGCTGAAGTTAGCATCCAAATGTAACTTTACATTATGAAAATGCAATATTACTTTGACACATTTACCATGAAAAAGTTATGAATAAGTTGACAGAGGGTCTCATACAGCTATCTGCACAGACCTTCTAAAACAAAGCCCAAAAAGTTGAAAACATGCTGAAGTTTATGCCATGGTGTTGAATGGAAAATGGTGTCATAATATGACTGATTTGATCTACTGGTTTCTGAAAATTTAATGTGTATACATTCAAAAAATATAGTAGGAAGGCATATAATTAATTTTCAGTTCTAAAAAAAAATGAGAATTTTGACCATCTAACATGGAATGCACCACATACATTTTTTTTACATAATTCATATTTCTAGAAAATATTTTCGATATCATCTATATAACTGTTATTGATAATATTTGTATAATTAAATTATAGCGAATGTGCTTTACAGATGCACAGAAATAAAATATCAGCTAGATTTTTAAGGCACAGTATTTCAAGATTAGTCATATGACAAGAGATATTTGCTCACAAGTTGATTTGTGTACAAGTTCGCGCATGCAGCAGCTGTTGACCAATACTGAGCCTTCAGAGATACTCATGCCATCCAAACAAACCAAAGTGTGAGCAATTTTTTCTTTGTCATGTGCTCGATATCATCAGAATATCTTACAGAACTGACAGAGACTATGATAATCCTATTTTTCCATAGGCCTACAGCTTCCTAGATGTAACTCGAAAAGTTTGTTTTGGGTTCTTTGCTGAAGGAAAGACTGGTGTGGAATTCAATTAAATTCATTTGAGTGTGATAAGGAATACAAAAATAACAATAATAATAATAATAATTGATAAGCGATCTATACCTCTCTTGCTTGGGTGTGTGTGTAAGCATCGGTCTTCTCTGATTTATAGCTTTCTTATTTAAGTTTTGTAAGAAGTTAGTGATTTGGCCTACAGTGCTATCCCACTCGCTACACTCATGACCAATGCCTATAGAACCCATACAAAATCTTTCATATGACATTATCATATGCCTACACTTAACCGGTATTTCGATGCCTATTTTCTTGCAGAATAATTTGTCACCAGGGCAGCCAGAAATACACAATCCAAAGATCTAGACCTAGATCTAGGTCTAGATATCAATATATCAATAGATCTATCTAGATCTAGATACATGTATATATTGTATATAGATCTAGATCTCTTGTCTATGCTTAGATCTACCTTTAAAGATGTTTATCGCTAGATCTAGACCAGATCAAGATCTACCTGCTGGAGTAGCCTATCGCAATAGTTGTGCTATCGTCGATCGCGGGCAGAAGTAATGTGACAAGCCCAAACAGAGGATTTCAAAACAAGAGTGAGACAGGTCTTTAACGTACAATAAAGACGGGCCGGGTCGGAACCTCTACAACAGCCTTGATCTACGGTGTAGTTACTGTAGATCTAGGCTAGGCCTAGGCTAGTAGGCTAGGCTAGAAGACAGCTCTGTTGACCTCAGGGGAACCATTGACCTTTGCACTTCCCTTGGCCAATGACTGAACTGAATAAGGATTGGACAGATTTGGGCCGCCCTCTGGCCTAGCCGAGTTCATAATATTGTATATATATATATATATACCTAGTTTAGTAGTTAGTACCTAGACATACATGTAGATACATGTAGATTCTACATGGTAGATATCTAGCTCCACTTCTACCAACCAGTCTCAATGTTTTGCGGTTTCGCCATCGGTCGCCTGCATTCCATCCGTCGTTTTTTATCTTAGGCCTTTTAATCCTAAGAAAGCAGGATTATCTCGGCTTTTAGAAGTTGCCAATTTTTGCTGACAAATTTTGTAGGTAGAAATTTGGAAATTTTGCCCGGACAGCGGCACTCAGGCCTACTCTTCTATAGATTTTCAACTGCCAAGGGTTCTTTTTAACGTGCTTAACGTACACACGGGACCTCCGAAATATATTGGCTCTTATCCGAGAAGGCTAGACGTCGGGCTTCCATATCCACAGGAAGCCAGGGGACCGTTGAGTTACTGAAAAAATGCGGGTTTTCGATCTTCGTGTCCTGTCATCCCCCGATGCAGAACCCGCGAGTCGATCCCGACCGCT
>JBCAUA010681599.1:0-15514 GCA_038406235.1 Peronia verruculata
GCTCCCATCCTCTGAATGTTTTCTGTGCTGTCTTGCTGAGCAATATTCCAACTCCATCTTCATGCTTACCTTCCTCATGTCCTCACCTGTGGATAAATACTGCTCTCCTTGCCGAATTCAGTGGGTTTCACTGATCCCAAGTATGTCCAGATAGTATTGCTGCATTTAGTTCAGCCATATAGTTCGCTAAATGCTACCTGCCTGTATGCTACCGCCTGGCCCCTTGATCAGTCTCTCTTGCAGCACACTTTCTTTGTCAGTCTACCGTACAGTATTATGTTACTACGTAACTGATGATTATATTGCTAGTGCCAGATACAATAGGCCTGGTGGCCATGTACACAGGACACAATACACATCATGTACACATACTCATGTATGTACACTATGCTCACTGTGTTGGTGTGTGTGCAGGCAGTGCTTGTGTTTGTCAGGCTGTCTCCTATGGCATCCTTTCTTCATTAGCCTACACTACAACAGTACAGTATCAGTTGCCATATAACTGATATTAGAGGTTTACAAGTACAATACTCCAGGTGATCTGATGTGCAGCGTGCCAATGCATGATTTCGTGTTGGCTTGTATGTCAGTATATTTGCATTTGGTAACTGATGTCGTAGTATGCACTACAGGAACCTGATCTGTCCATGTTTGATTAGCAGATATTGCAGTTTGCTTTGTCCATGGCTATTGCCATAGAGATAAATCAGCATTGACCAGAAGGCTGTCATCATTGTAATGAATGCTAAATCAAAACCTTATGAAACAAAATACAATAGATCTATGTCGTATGTACTGTCCTTGCACATTTACTGATTGGTGAAGTAACCATTCGAAAATCATATGTGTAACACCATATTTATTTTCCCTTACAAATATCATTAACCTAACCACTGTTTCTCACTATATTGAAATAATGAGACATAGGAATAATGAGAGCTTTCTGTCAAAACTATTTCTCGTTGTTTGTAAGTTCCACTGTATTACAACCAATTACTGTTATTTACGAGGGCTATACAAATGTATACGAATACAAATAGTTTATTTGTCCCCAAGGAAGTACATTTTGACCAGTGCATAAAACTATTGAAACCAAAATATATGAAGAATACACAGCACAAAGATACATTAACAATTTCCATATGCATACCATATATACCTCCATACCTACATATTCATACACATGTATCACACAGACACACAGACATATGCACACACAGCCATATACACAGACACATGCATACATACAAACATGCATACATACACACTCACAAACATAGTGCCACAAAATGTTATCCAAAGATCAGTATGAAATTTTTCAACTTATGTTCATTTTGTTAAGAAAAGGTGGGGATATGTCAGTCTCAGAGTCCATGTGCAAGAAGCCCATGGCTGACAAACCTTTTTGAAACTGCATGAGGAAACACGTTGTGTTTTTTGTGATGCAGTGGAAACAAAACAACAAAAAAAAAAAAACAATCGGTCTTTGCAAATTTTGTATCTCATTTTCAAACTCTTTTGCTGCCACTATATTGTTGAATATTGCCCATCTCAAAGTATTCAGTAATGTTGTAATAAAGTGTGTGTGTTTTTTTTTTCTCTGGGCCTATTTGAGTCCAATTCAGGATGTTGATTCCGAGTCTTTGCATTGGTTCCTTGTTCTTGCTTGTATTTTAAATTCTAAGACAAAGAAATATTATCTGAAATGAAACCTTGTGTGAAATAATGATCAGAGGATATTTTTCTCTCATATCATTATAGCTTCTGTGCAGTGCAACAAAACAAAGATGTTCTTCACGTCACAAGCTTTTCTCGGTGCAAATATAGAAATTATTTGTTCAGCCTGTTCTTGAATAGAAACAAACTTGATGCCCTGAGAACAAAAAGCTCCTCTGTCACATTTCACATACTTTGAACCAAGATCAATATATTCCTCCCAACCCCCTCCTCCCACACTGTAAGAACTGGAATAATGAGAATGGCATATAACCTCAAAAACAAGATTTTCTTTTTAACAAGATAAATTCTCTGAAAATGCATGCGGGTATTTTTCAGTCTAAGGTATTCAGTATCTACTCACTTTTCAGAGTTGCTGGCAAAACGAGAGGTAGATACATCAGTTGATTATTGTTTGTCATGTATACTGGGAAGGAGAGAAAGCCATGTCTATCTGCACATCTCTTGTCCCACAGATTGTGTATGTAGATCCCAATGGCCTGGCTGCTCAGCATGGGCTGACCCAGTATGCAAGCAGTGCTTTTGACGCCACTCGGTGTAACTGGTTCCTCACTGAGATCAACAACAGGCCACTCAACCTGTTTTTTAAGGACAGCGAAGTGAGTAGTCATATAAAGATATATTTTTGCTACTGTAAAGTATTTTTGAACTTTTATATTGGGATGGATGTTACTCAGTTGGGTGAAATAAGCTCAGAAACAAAGATCAGTTTTTGAAACAGACACAGTGATTGTATTTTGTCTAAAACAATTTTGAATTTCTTCATTAGGTGTCATTGGTGCCAAGTGAATATTCTTCTGTAGTGAAAATTTGTGCTCTATCACTTTTTTCTTATGTAAAACACCTAATTTGTTATTATTGACTTTTGGTCTTTTGACGCCATTGCTAACCGTGCATCAAAGATGTCACTCGTGATTATAAAGGGTTCAATGTGGGCTTTGTTGAAAAAGTAGATTTTTATTTCTATCAGGTGACAGGAGTGAACTTAAAGTGTGGGATTTTGAGCACAAAATGATGAGAAATATATATATATTTTTTTTGTTTTACCAATGTAAAGCACACTTGTTTTCCTTCCACTTCTTATCAAGAATTCTGTACTTAAAAATTTCATCTAGTTGCATGATATACAAAGTCCATCTCACTTTCATTCATTACAAATCTTATGATTTTTATCACATTCATCTCCATGGTAGTAGGTTCTTCTGTCTTGTAAGATAATCACAGGGTACGCCCTTTTTGTTCACTCTTGTCCTGTTGGGAGAACTGTCTGGAGAGGCTCAGCAATCTGATCCAACGTGGCAGTCTTTGATCACCATAAGAGATATAAATATTAATGCGTGTCTTTGCTGTGACTTGATATTTCACTCTCAGCAATCCAATGTGGCAGTCTTTGATCACCATAAGAGATATAAATATTAATGTGTGTCTTTGCTGTGACTTGATATTTCACTCTCAGCAATCCAATGTGGCAGTCTTTGATCACCATGAGAGATATAAATATTAATGCGTGTCTTTACTGTGACTTGATATTTTACTCTGTCATTCTTCTCAGATTGAACATCGACTTGCTGCTGTTGGACGGGAGATCTCCATTGTTGTACAACCCTCTGATTTCATCTATGAAATTCGACGAAGGTTCAAGAAGCTCAGAAATTACAAAAGCTATATCACACAGTAGCATTTGTAATATCTGTGTAGCTCATAAGGAGCAAAACTTTCATACACAGTGTTCCTGTTCAAGCAAAATGTGATCCTCTAACTCCATCTTATGAGTTAGCCAGCAAAGATTTCTCAGTTACATGTTATCAATATGGAAAATAAAAGATGTGATCAATCTGATGATAACTCTCCAGACCTCTTTGGAAAAGAAAAAGGTAATCAAAGTATTCTGAAACGTTTATCATTAAACCTTGACTTGCTTCACTTGGTTGTAAAAAAAAGGTCTTGTTGCCAATGGCACGTCTATACTTGTTCCTCCCTTCTCTTAAGCATCCACATCAACGTCCATCAGTTATGTGAAACAAGAATCCCAAATGTTTTATTCTTTCTTCCCCGCTCCCCCCTAACCTTCCATCCCTCCATGTAGAGAATATACATTTCAG
Organism: Peronia verruculata; assembly: GCA_038406235.1. Lineage (NCBI taxonomy): Eukaryota > Metazoa > Mollusca > Gastropoda > Systellommatophora > Onchidiidae > Peronia > Peronia verruculata. The sequence goes on from JBCAUA010681599.1 coordinate 3,840, forward strand.
TATATGCTTTTATAGCTCAGTTGTTGGTGTACTTACATCATTTTCAGTGGTATGTACAGAAAAGGCTGTTAAGAGCACGCCTGAAAATTTGGAATGTCGGATAGAACACTCAACAGATTCTATAGAGGAAGATGCGAAAGCCAAGGTACACAAAAAAGATATAGCCTGAAAGAAAGTGGGATACCAGCTGCCAGGCTCTTTCAGACTCTTAATATTGAGTTGTAAAAGTTCATGAAAAAAATCACTGATTCTGTTACAAGCAAAATTGTTTACACAGTGGAAATATCCCCCCCCCCCCCCCCCCTCCCTTTGCAGTCTTTGCCAGAGGAGACATACATATATACAAAGATAACTTTTATGCTTTCATGGAATTTTATAGTACACCCAACTAGGATAGATGTATTAGCGATATCTGTGCATTTACATACCTCTTGTTTGTTCTGATGTTTCTAGATCTGAAAAGTTCAGTCATATGAACACCAAACTCTCAGCTTTGAAAATCTGCATGAGAAATCTTTTATTACTCATTTCTTTTTTTCAGTATATGTATCTTGTTATGTATTTAAATTGTTTGTTTATTTATTTGTTCTCATATTGATGAACTCAGCTTTATCATGTAATGCTCTTGATCTTATTCTAAATCAGAATGTGTAGATTTCAATAACACTTAAATTACTCCTCTTTCTTCAAATATCAAGGAAAACAAAATTGAGACCAAACTTTAAACTAACTGCTTGTCAATGAACCTGAGACTGTGTGATTTTTAGGTATTATTCAGTCTGATTTCTGTAAGAGCTTTTGTGGGATAATTTTGCAAAAAGTTTGCCTGTGGAAACCTTAGACTAACATTCAGACTGAGATAACAAGGGCAGTTAAAAGCCAAATTCTGTCAAACACTTTTTCATCATAATTTTGAAAGAGAGAATTTGATATAAATTAATGCAAGCCTGGTGTTGTAAGTTAAGTTCTACCCACCAAGAATCAAACTCGTTCTTTTCCTACATTCTAGTGAAATAGTCGGTATCAGTTGGTTTGCAGATATTTTCATAGTCATAGAAGTCCATTCCCTTGTTTGAGACAAGTTAGGTGAGATAATCCCGTAGTTTCTGATTACACAGAAGAAAATCAGGTGAAGAGAGGAAACAATAGCATGAGAGAGAATATTAATATTTCATTGCAAGTTATCCCTCATGTAGGTTAGAAATATAAGAACAAGCTGGAAAATCCTTCTTTTTTTTTTTTCACCATAAAAGAAAAAAAGTAAAGAATCCCTGTTAGTTTATAATGTACAAGAATGTTCAGTTTCTGAAACATATCAAGAATTTTGTACATAAGCAAAGTTTTGGCAGTTTTTGAGTTTGAGTTTCACAGCTCATTTTCTGACTTCAAAGTTTTATTCATATCCAATAGTAGGGGATATTATGATTTCCATTCAGAGATAATGAAAAAAAAAAAAAAAAGGCATAGTAGTACAACTCTATTAGGCTGGTCCATTATCTTGATTTTTTTTTTTACTTTTAATTTCCTTGCCTTGAAGTCTTCTGTTAGGGAGTTGTGTTTCATTTGTTTGTTTTGTTTTGATTTGTTTATTGTTTTTTTGTTGTTGTTGTTGTTTTGTTCCTTCAGTTTTTGCATGGCTTGCTCTTTCATGAACTCAGCTAGAATTGTTGCACCCACATTCTAAATGTTCTTGTATGCTCTCTCATCTTTGTCCTGCTCAGTCTTTGAAAGCTCTCAACCAGATTTCATACTACATTCACCAAATTCATCTATCGGCTCAAGAGGATGACATCCGATGTATTGATAATCATTTAACAGATCTCACTGTACGAGTTTGCATTCCCGACACTTTGCCTCATTCCAATTTACTTCCTTGTTCTCTCCTCATTCATCACTTCAGTCTGTGTCCTAAACCCTTTACTGCTTGTAATATCATACACTGAATATGCTGGATGTGTTTTTGAAAAAATAACATCAGAGTGTAAACTTTCAACAAATAATTAACTCTTTTCAGAAGGGAAAATTTTAGGCAGGAGAGGTAATTAGTTTTTGGCAAAATTTTCCTTGTAGAGGGTAACAGATCCAAAATTATTTTGATCATGAAGTATTAACGTAAGTCTTTTATGTACTGCATATCAGACGAAAGAAAATTGAACGAGCAAAGCATGGAAGGTAACAAAAACAAGATTTGCCAACAAAAACATGTGAAATCAAGTAGCAGTCAAAATCATTGAAGCACAAACTTTGATGTGGATCTAAGTTAACAACAGGTTAGTAATACATCCTTAAGGGTTTTACACTCTGTAATTACTGTTTTTTGTTTTTTTTTTGTGGTTATTTTGTTTACCCTGTCAGCATTTGCAAGTATAACTATATGAACTTAATATTGGAAAGTCTATGACAGGAGATGAATTTTTCATTCATATTCCTTCTCATTTTGTACAGCATAGTCCACATATTTCATGTGTTCTCTAGCTGGGGATTGCGTGACATAACTATAATTGTATGCCTCTGTAATGGTAAAACTATCTTGATAAATGTGTCCATGTCTATGTATGACTTCTTTTTCAGTACATATTTTCCAGGCTAGCTACCAAAGGATGATTTGATTAATGCTGAACTACCTATATCATTCTTTCATTTATAAATAAATCAGTCATGCCTCTGCAAGATATCAAAGCACTGATCATATCACTTTCCAAAGTTTCTTTTTTATTTTCCAACCAAGTCAAAGCAACTGGTATGCATATTTTTTTTATTTTTTTTTCTCTAACCTGACATTTACAATCAAATTTTAATTCCAATTTCATTTCTCACAAAAGGAGTGGTTTTCTGTTGTGAGTGAACAGTATTTGCACTGAATTCATCAGTAGTGGTGTGCATGTGACATTGTCATTCCAAACATTCAAGTACTGTTTATAATCCACTTCCTCACAGAGAGATTGAAAAAGTCTGCAACATTAGGCAGGAAGAATTTGTTTATGTAAATAAAGTTATGAAAAGCATGTCTGAGTATTATTGCATAATACAAATTTTGTATTGCTGCTGTTATTTTCAAATAATATGACTTGCGACCAGGGCAAATGAGTCAGAAGTCGCCCCGGGTAACGAAGATAAACGGCTGTGTTTGGTCCTTTTTAACTACTTTCCAACTAAGATACTAAATTTTTTTTTTTCACAGAACGTCAATTTGTTTAATCTGAAACAAAAAGAAATATTTTGGTATCGTAGTTGAAAAATAGTGAAAAACAGTAAAAAACAGTGACTTGAACTCACCTGGCGCGACTTGCGACTCATTTGCCCTTGGCGCTAGACATATACAGATAATGTAATTATTTTCTTGACATTAACTGAGTAATATGTTTTGCACAGTTCATCAAACTGTATCAGTTGATATTAAATAATCTGCCACTACGTTTCTGCCACCACAAGCTTTTTCTTTAAAATTTATAGCATGACGTGATCAAAATATCACATGTTCCAGGGTAAGCTACGCTATTGACATCATTAAAATATGTTAATCAACTGGTTGATTTTTGTGTAGAATATCTGTAAAATATTTGTATTTAAGTCATTTTTATTGTGAGGCAGGCCTCAGATATTAGGTTGAAATAAAGTCTCTGTAGACGTATGTAAAACAAGGTTTTTCATGTGTATGAGAGACAAAAATACGTCATATGATGGATCTCTGGTGAAGAATAAACATACACATATATTTGTAGATTCAATGAAATCTGATAGCTTGAAAACCTTTCACTGTATGTTGTGGCTGATGACAATCTGTTTTTGCGGGATAGCCGAAACTACATGTCACTTTCACATGTACAACACAGTGTTTATCATTGTGAAAGTTCAAGATGGTTTATTACTTCAAGATGGTTTATCAACCATACAAGATGCTATTGATTTTGAAGCTCAAAATCAGCCTGACAGGATTTTATTGATTTTGAGTCCAAGGCTAAGATAATGAAGCTTAACAGGACTCCAAAGAATTTCAGTGATTCAGAAAGCTTGATTTGGGACTCAAGAGGATATTAGCCTGACACAACAGGATGTTCTTTTTTCGTTTGCTCAGAAGGTGAAGTATGAAGGATGTGGACCTAAAACCATGATCTGTTATTATTATCAGTCACTTAGGATGAAAGGGGATGATAATAATTGTGCAGCTTTATATTGCTTGATCTGCAATTTTCCCAGAACAATCATCTAAAAATTGACTTTGACAAACATAACATGCGAAGCAGTGTTTAGAATAGAAAATATCAGCTGTGAGCCAGAAATATCACAGTGTATGGCAGCTCCTTGTTATTGCACTATATTTATTGCATTTAAAAAAGTATGCATGAATATGTTCTGTGCCAAAGTCATGAGGCAAGATGGGACAAGATCTAAGGTCTATGCTAAACAATACCATCTTTAACAATGCTTCAGCTGCGCTATCATGTTGAATGCAAGTTAAATTTGCTGAAATATTTCTAACTGGTTGTGACTTTCCATAGAATGAGATTTAAATTTGATGTCAATCATTCTCAGATAATAACTTTTCATTTCTGCATATATAAAACTTGTTAAAAAATTCACTGTGTGTCTTCAAATATCATTCTTTTTCCCATGATCCGTATCTTTTTTATTATTTTTAAAAATTTCTTTAACCTCATGCTAAAGTTAATGTTATTTGCCAATAATATCCAGTTATCCAAACATTTTGTGCTATCTTGCCTCTTGAACGTATGGGATAACATATTCATGCATTTATAATCCATCAAAGATTTAACACTTATTGGCTGTTGACTCAAAAATACCAAATGTAAATCACTACAGTAAAAACTGAGAGCATGCTATGTTAATAATTATAGATCTTTTTTGCTCTGAAGCCCTCAAAGGCAAGGGCAATCAAGAAGGACCATTGAATCTCCATGGCTGATGGTACTTTAAGCTGAATAAGTAATGCAACACATTCATTTATGTAAAATGTTGTTTTTTTTTCTTAGTCAAGAAGGCTTTCAGATTGTAAATTATTCAGCTCTTTTTTGCTTTCTGAGCCTGGAAAATTTGTTACTACAAATGCTATAAACTGATAAGACAATTTTTTTTTAAATTTTGGTTGTTTAATGTTTCCTGTCTGTATATGTTTATTGTGATATATTACCTGTGCATCTTTCATTTCTGAATATAGTCAATTGTTTTTTTATTTTTATATAAAGAACATTCTTGGCCATTCGTTAAATTGTGATGTTTTAATGGAATAATTTCATAATTATTTTCTAAAACTGTCATAATTACAGAAAATGAAGTGAAAAATTATGAGGGGGAAGCAGTCATTCACCTGACTTGTTACAATATGGGTGTTCATGATTTAGAAAAAGAGTATTAATAAAAATACATTCATTTAAGTTACGTATAGATTGTAATGATTAGAATTAAATGTGTGTCAAACTAGAACTATTATTACAGTTTCAAATTTAGTAGAAGTGGACATGGCTAATATGAAATAAAATAAATAAGAAATTTTAAATTTTATAATAATATAAAATCAAATATACATTGGGAGATTTTTACATTTGCCCTCTCTAAAGATTTAGAGAATCTATTAGTTTTATACATTCATCCTTTTGGTATTACTACCAGGCTGACAAATAGCTGAAGAGCATTTAACATGATATACATCTACCTTTTCTGACAGGACATTTTTTTTTATCGTACCAACAGATGGATTTTTAGCCACGTTCTATTCTGATCATCAAGTGAACAGAAGAGGTTATCCTTCCTTGTTTTTTTTTTAATAATAATAACAATAGAGAGTATTTGTCTTGCGCCCAGGGTAAATCAGTCACAAGTCACGCCAGCTGAGTTAAAGTGACAACCGTTTTTTTACTATTTTACGACTATGATACCAAAATATTTTTTTTTTTTTTTCAAATTAAAAAAAGGTTAAACTGACGTTGTGTGAAAAAAAAAAAAAATTAGTTTCTTAGTAGGATAGTAGTTAAAAACAACAAAAAACAGCCGTATATCGCCATTGCCCGGCGCGACTTCTGACTCATTTGCCCTGGTTGCAGGTGGTTTATATAGTGCTTTTCCCCATAAGTACAGGCTCCTAGTGCTTTCCAATCTAATTAGATGATTTTCAGAAATAGTAGGACGTCTTGTCCATTTCATTCTGTTTAGTGAGTCTCTATTAGTGGATAATGTTCATTGAACATTGTGTTGCTCATTATCTTGTTATGGATGTAATTTCACTGCATGTATGCCAAAGCTCACAAGTTATTATTTCATTTTCATCACTTTTTTGTCATGATAAATGATTTTTCTGCCAAGTTTTCAATGTCATTTGACTTGTAATGATTATTTCTCATCTTCATATGGTTTAAATAGACATCTAATTGTCTTGAAGCAAGACTTGTAATAATGTTAGTCATGATTTTTATTTTGATCATTATGTAAGTAATTGAGTTTCAAAACCATGGAAATTTGAACTGATATGTTCAACAGCATGAATAATTAGCAATTTATATTGTCACTTTGTGAATGCACCCAGTATCTTATTCTATTACTGTCAGATGTATGAATAAATGTGTATGAAGTGTTTGAAATGTTGAAAGTGTTTTATTTCTAAACAATCATTCTTCTGAAGTGTACTTAGTTTGTCTTGAAACACTCAGATGTCTGAACATTCTGAGAGGAAATTGCTGCTCATTTTTAAAGATTGTTTTATTTTTATGGAGTTTGGAATTTCAACACTAGAAGTTGATGTTGTGGTGTAGACAAGACAATCTGGTAACAATACCCAACTTGCAATTATTTTTGCCTGAATCATTTTTATATGGCGCAGCTCAATCAAATTTCTGTGGCCAGAATTTTGCTCTTGCACTTGCATGCTATGGTAGATATTTGGTTCAGAGATGAGTTATCACAGATGAAAAACAGGATTTTGACCCATTCATTGCCAGAAATTTCCCATTCATTCATTTTGGTATTTGTCACAGTTAACACCAATGAACTTTGACAATATTTGGAAAGAAATATATGTAATCCATCTTGAAAGAAACTATCCATGTTGTTACGCACTTTATGCATTTTCCCAGAACAGAAGTTTTGTATGTAATCAGATCTAGAAGAAGAAAACGACTTCTAAACGACATGTGATTATGTTCCTAGTAGCCACAAGCTATGCCATGTCCATATTATAAAGGGAGCACTGATTTTTCAGGGTGGATATTTTATTTTCTTCATTGTTTATGTCTTACATATACACTGTACAACAAATAGCTCATTTCCATAATATTTTAGACACATAGCATTTTAGTGTGTGTTTTCAGGACATGCTGGTATGTCCATATTCCATATGCTCACAGACTTCATTTTGTAAGATAAATGATTATCTGTAATAATTTTTACCTATGATTTTCAAATGAGTGTGAAGATTTTTGACAGGTGTTTTGTTATAGTCATGTAAATAAGACGCCATATATATGAAGTTGAACCTTACCTATGCTCAGTTTACATAATATAAGTACATGATTTGGAGATTTTCACCAAAGGAGTAATGAGCCAAAAGGTCATATAAAGGGCTTGATCTCAAATTGTGATAGGAATCATTTTTTAGTTTTTAATTTCAAAGATAGGATTGTGAGAGATCACTTTTTTTATGAGTTCTACTTCACAAAGTGCGATATGTCAGGTGGTAACAAAACTAATAGTTTCCTATGTTTTGCTAAACAGTTTTATTTGGAGCAAACAATTTTATTATGCTTGCCTGCCTGCTTGGTCTTGTAACGCACTACAGAGTGATGGAGACACCAAAGGAGGGATTTCCACTCCACTCTCTCCCTTTCTAGGGCTCAGTTACAGTGGCACATATTACGCTGTTTACAATTGTACCTTGAATAGAGTATGAGTTAGCTGTTTCAGTAATGAGACAAAGTGATCATAGTAATAATGTCTCTGTGTGTTTCACAGCGCACGGATGCATTAAGATGGGGCATGCTCTGTTTTGTCACGACAGAAATGTCCTTCCCACCTTGTTTTCATTGGAGAATGACACCATTGTATTCGGTCCTAAAAATAGCTCAGACAGTAGAATTTGTTGACATTAATGAACTGTGAACTATGATCACTTTTTAGGGTGCAACAGTGTAACATTCTAGTTCACTTCTTTTTTTTTTTTTTTCTCAAAAGAAAAATAATGGATTCATCTCATTTTTGCGGTCAAATCCTTTATGTTATTGTGCATTCTCAGATGCTGGTTTGTGTGAATAAGGTGCCAAGGTTCATGTTTGCCACATACTTGCAGGGGTTATGGGTCTTGAGTGCAGGCAGCCAATCAAAGCCTGAATGGTTTTTTTACTGCGGCAGCAAACAATTCCAAAAATTAAGACACACATTGACCAAAATGTCCATATTCTGATATGAATTTTTTTTTTTTTTAATTGTTCTATTTTTTTCTCTGTTATTTTTGCATTACTGCATTTTGGAAACGATATCCTGTCTTTAGAAAATTCAATGAGGATTGTTTATTTTTATTACTGGAAAATGATTGGGCTATTTATATTTATTTCTGGACAGCGACTGATGTGATAAGAGCCAGGAAGCTCGCAGTGCTTTGAAAACGTAAATACTGTTATTTTTTATAAGAATAGATATTTTTTTTTTTATTGTTTGTTTTTTCGGGGGGGATTTTGGTATATATTTTTTTTTGTTGTTGTTGTAATTTTCATTTCAGGATATGGACTTTTAAATTTTATTTTCATCTGTAAATTTGTATACCCCATTCAGGAATGATCAGATGCCTCTGTATTAAGTTTTACGATTTACGCAACTGTGATTGGTCAGCAAGTTATTTTGGGGTCAGATGTTGCTTGTTTTCCTCCCACCCCTACCCCCTGTCTTTTCTCTTCTCTATGCCTCTGTCTATTACTGTCTCCTTTATCTTTTATTCTTTTCTGCCGGTGGCGCTTTCAGATTTGTCTTAATAAAATATTTTGTTCCCTTCAGTCATTGCCTCATGGTTTGATTATTGAAAGTGTTTGTCAGTGTGAAGACTTTATTAAGGGTAAGGAGTTGTCTATTTGAGAATTGACTAGAGCATGCAACACAACCAATCATGTCCACGTTGACCTTCAGTCTGTTCTTAATTTATATTTCACTATTTATCAATCTGTACATAATCCAGACAAAAGAGTATAGGCTGTGCGATGCATTTGGGTGTTAGATCTTAAATTGTGGCATATAGGACCACAAAAACTTTCCTTCATTTTTTCTGTTCGTTTTCTCTAATATGCATTCATTACAAAAAAAAATTTAAAGCAGTCATAATATTGTAGTGAAATTATTACTAACTGTTAAATCTTCAACTGTGGCGTTCATGACCAGAAGAATTTTTGGGATCCTACTTATTTGTTTGTTTTCAGTCAGTCTTGCCAGTATTCATACATAATACATGACATATTAAAAGAATTTAGTTGTAACATTGACATGTAGTTATTTGTGACTGTAAGATGCAATGGTGTCTAAGCTGTTTAAGATCTATCTATGCCAAAAACTTAACAGTCATTAGAATAACATAATTTGAAAGACATATCCCGTCTTTTTTTTTTTTTTTTATTCTTAATAGTACACTGCCATTTCTGTTTCTGAGGCAACCAGAAGTACAGTATCACACATGATATAAATTGCAGTCAAAAATAATCAGAATTGGCAAGATTATCCTCCATTCACTCGCCCTTCCTCTGGCAAGTTCTCTTTATTATGTATACAAAGTCAATGTTGATTCCAGTAAAAGACTTACTCAATAAAGAAATCACAATATTATTATCCTTTACCATAAGTGATGATCATAGAAAGTGAAATTCAAAAGTTTTATATAAATCTGTGGTATTGGACTGCCTACACAAGCTTTTCTCAAAGGCAATCTGGATCCACTTGAAAATTCTGTAACTCAACATTGCAGTAACAAAAGATTAATTTGGAAAGAATTCGAATTAATGAGGTTTCTATATCAGAGGTGTGGCACATGCAACGTACAGGGTTAAATAGAAATAACAAAGTTTCCTACCGAAGGAGGAAAGGATAGTTTGTAATTCATGTTTTTTTTAAATTAAAGTTGTGAAGATGATTTGTATACGGGGAGGGAGGAATGGTGGAAGAGGAAGAGAGGACAGAGAAAACACCAGTAGACTTGCAAGACTTAACTGTTGTGTTGTCGTTGTAATTATCAAGTCCAGGCTACGACTGTGCTCTGACAGCTTACAATTTAATCATGTAGGTTTCTTCAAAATAAACCCCTTACTCCCAAATTCATTGCCTTTGGATTTGGAAAGAGCATAGCTTAACAGCTTACAATTTAATCCTGTAGGTTTCTTCAAAATGAACTCCTTACTCCCAAATTCATTGCCTTTGGATTTGGAAAGATCATAGCCTAGGTTATGTGGAACAAGCAAAGATATTGTGATCTTTCAAGCAAATTAAACTGAATACAGGCCAATGGAGAAGGAAAAGGAACACTTCGTTGGCCATTACTGTAAACGTAATGTGATAGTAATAGTAGTGTGTGAAATGGTTTTTGGATACGTGGTGATGGTAACTGTTGTTTCTCTACGTTGATTTGTTATTCCTGCTCCTGTTTTGTAATACATCGATTTTAACTCTTTAATAAGGGTAGTGAATGTTTCCCCTCCTGTCTTGACTTTGACTCTTCTTATCTTCACTATTCAGTATATTCACAAATATTTTTGGTGAAATTTTGCATTTTAATCAAGGATATTAAACGAAAATCGCAGCAGGCAAATACATGACGATTGTTGTTACTTTGTGTTATCTTGTAATATTAAATGTGCTCATAGAGATCAAAATTCGTAAACAAACAAAAAAAAATACATGTAATAATAATCATTATTATAATTATAATCTATTGAATGATTTACCCTTCTCATTATGAAACACAAAATCACAGATGCCATTTAATTTACACAGCATACGCTAGCATTAAAGCCTGGCTCTTCCCTTCCTTGGCATTCAGTTTTCCTCCTTGGCAAGCTCAAGGCTCATGGCGTATTCACCAATTTTGTAATCCTCTTCAGGGAACGACTGCAGTCTGGAGACCAAATCGGCAATCTCCTTGATCGCCTCCGTTTTGTGGTCGATGAGTCCGTGTTCTAGATAAAACTTGAGCTGTGGTGCACAAAAGAAAATCACATTTCATTTCGACAGAATTATGTTCATAGTAAGTTAGAGTTACAAGCTGAATTCGCTTTCGGACCTGGAATTCCCATTTTTACAAGTATTTAGGTTAGATTTTGTTTTTGAATCCAGAGTTTAAGTTTTATTTCCAAATTAAATGTTGAGATGCACAGAAGTTTTGGACCTTATAGGATTTGATTCTGTTATAATATTGATAAAGGTTTTTAGCATTAAATCAACCACTTGCACTGGAATACGGCCTTCTGACACTTAGCCTACAGCAATAATTAGGTCTGCCTGGAAAATCTGTTTGCCTACACAGCTAGTAGAATTACTGTGCGTTTTGTTTTATTTTGTTTCGAGGGAAGAAAAAAAAGTATTTTAAAAAAATGAATAGGAGAGGGGGATGAAAATTTCTTTAGTACAGTGGTCTCCGCCTAAGAACCCTCCGCCTAAGAGCCCGGTCCGCCTAAGAACCCGCCTCTGCTGCGAAACGG
>JBCAUA010681710.1:0-15514 GCA_038406235.1 Peronia verruculata
AACTAGCTTACTGAAAATGATGAGAAGGAACAGACACTGTTGTATGAGGCAGAGATTTGAATCTATTTAACTTCATTTAACTTCAATAAACGAGAGCATAAAAGTTTTGTCCCATGGGTAAAAAGCAGGTATGTGGGGTTGTTCCCCCTTTGTTTTCATATACACGTACATGCTTGCATGGATTTTCTTCTCCACTGGATTTCTTAACAAGAGATGTCTCTTCATATTTATGCCCTCCATGTCTACTATTTTCCACTTTGTGGTGTTACTGATTTCTTAAAATAATAAAAATGTGATTTCCATGAAAATGACTCAATAAGTATGTCATGTAGGTATAAACAAAAATGGTTCCATAAAAAGGAAAACAGACAGAGTGCTGCTGTTGACAAAAATGCTTTACATTTCATTTCAAAACAGGATCCTTGTCTTGACGACTTCATCCACACATAAAAACTAAGCAGGGGTCTATCTGTCAAACAAAGCCTTACACATGCCAGAGAGAAAAGCCAATAATAAGGACACAAAAGAGACTTGTGACGCTCAGACAAAATAGTTGGCACTGTTGAAAAGCAGGCTATGAAGTTCAGATATATGAACAAAGTAACTGCCCCTGTTCATATTAACTCTAATCTATATAAATCCTATATGCTGTATGTATAGTCTGGGTTTTTGTTTAATTGCGCATCAGCTGCATTGTGCCTAATACAAAGAAAGACATTTATCAGTATGTGCCATGTATTAGACCCATTTGTAGAATAGGTGACTACAGTTACTGAGATTTTTACTTACAGCATCCACGTGATTCCTCCTCAGCTCCAGGACCCCGAGATTATTGTAGGCTTCAGCATGGTCATTGTTGTGTGAGAGGGCTAGACGAAAGCACTGGAAGGCCAGCTTCATGTCACATATACCCTGAGGAGTGAAAGAAAAAGAGCAGTTATCATTTATTACAACCCTATGATGTTGTAGACTTCAGCCTTATGACTGTAGATTTTCACAGTGGTCAGGTGTTTAACCTGAAGGACTGTAAGGGATGAAAAATGGATAGATGGATGTATGGATGAATGAATGGATGGATGGATAGAGGGATGGATAGGTAGATGGATGGATGGGTGGATGGATAAATGATGGATGGATGGATAGATGGACTGACGGAAGGATCGATGCATGGGTGGGTGGATGAATGGATGAGTGCTTCGATGAATGAGGAGACAGATCAATAGATTGGTGGGTGGATGAATGGTTGGATGGATAGATGGATGCACGGCTAGACCAATGGATGGATGGATGGGTGGGTGCATGAGGGGATAAATGGATGGATGCTTGGATGACTGGACAGACTAATGGATGGATAGGTGGATGGATGAATGACTGGATGGATAGATGGATGGACAGATGGATCAGTAACAAGTGGATAGATGCAAGGGGTGACGATGAACAAAAAGACAAATGGATAAAATCATAAAGCTTAGATGATTGGGCAAATGGATGGATGAAATGATGAATGAAAGATGGAGATGGAAGGATGGCTGGATGGATGGAAGGATGAATAATGATTGATAAGGCAAACAGGTTGGCAGAAAAAATAAAAGATGGTTAAATCTAGAAGACAGACCAAATTTTCATTTTTATTTTTTGATACAAATATTAAAATTAACCTCTCTGTACTTGTCACTGCTAAACTTTTATCCACAAAGAAGCCATTAACTCTGAGCTAGATGAAAATCCGTGTCATACCAGCACGATCTAGGTTTCACTCTTGACAATTTCCTGTCAGCTTTTCCCGTGTTCATGTTCAGGAAACATTTCAAGTGGATACTCCTTTCGTTGTTTGTCAGTGTTCACAAGTGGCTTCAGAGAGTTTATGTTGTTGTTGTTTTCTCCTTCTTCTCCTGCTCTCTCAACTTACTCATATTTCTGTATAATAGTCAATCTTATGCCTCTATCTAATCTCTGCTGAAACAATGTCTACCACTGCATTTGAAATCACGAGTGAAAGAAAAAAAAAAAGAATGATCTGTAAGACAATTTTAAAAAAATAAGTAATTCTTTCTAGAAGGCCATTTCATTTCATGAAAATATCCCAGTGTAATGTGTTTATGAACTTCATGTCAGTGCTGGAGAGAACTTCATGTGTGGCCAAGTTTTTGAAATGCCATCATGAATATAACATATCCTCTGTTGGTGGCCAATGATGGAGTTAAATTAAAAAAGCAATGCTTTTTATAACACAGCCACAAAATATTCTTTTTTTCTTTTCAATGACTCAATTCATTATTTCAAGTTATTTCACATGCAGTAGAAGTTTATTCTGATCAGAAATACCTCAAGAGGGAGGATTATAACTGAAGAATGTTATACATATCTAAGATCTTTCAGGATATAATGAAACAACACTGTCAGATTATGTTTGCCTCAGCATTATATTTCTTCTCTTATCCCTATTCACTCTTTATGCTGTATATTATAAATTTATTTCACCTTTGCTTTTGCCAGATAAAATGCTTCAGGGGAAATGAGGCTGTGTCAATAACTTCCATGTCTCTGTAAATCCATGACTGCCTCAAAAAGCTTCTCACTTTTCCAACACTCTAGGGCTCAGTGATAAATGTGATACATTCCTCACAGAGAATGGTTAACACTATATTTTACATTTTAATTATTTTGAGTGGTCTCTTTCGTAAGAAATGAACAAACAAATTTCTCAAATTCATCCCAAGTTAAAGCATCTTATGTTTATACCACCAGCTCTGAAATTCACTATCCGGTTCAAGGCCAATAAGTCACACATTCTTTTGTATATTTGGGGGGAGCTTAAAAGGTGTAATTCATCACATACCATGGGTAGAAAAAAAATGAAGGTGATAAAATACGCTGAAAATTTCAAGTACATGGTTAAACTCAAACATCTTGTAATTCCTAGCTTTTTTGTGGTGAGTCATGGCTCATTAGCTTGTTACATTTGCGTGATACTTGCAGAATAAGTGGGACTACTTTCAAGTTTATCAGATAACACAGGAAAAATAAGAGATGGCGTAGTTATACATTGGAATACATGGGTCACAATATCATCAAATGTTCAGTATTCACTCTAAGTCTGTTGACATGGGTAATACTTCTTTTCAGTTATGTATGCAGCCTTTCAATCCTTGGAAAATAGCTTTAAATGCATGCCTTTTTTTAGTGAAACTTTCTGTGTGCAGAAGTCTAGAAATTGGAAATTTTGGCCAGACGGAAGCATCTGTGCCTGTTCTCCATCCGATTTTTAACTGCCAAGGGTTCTATAATGCATGGAGCATACACACAGAACCTCCAAAATATACAGGCCCTTTATACATGAATGCTAGATGAAGGGCTTCCCTACATAAGAAGTCAAGCAAAGGGACTGTTGAGTCATTGAAAAATTACAGGTTCAATATTTGAATCCTTTCATCCTCTGATGAGAGCATTTGAAATTCAAACCCGTGACGTCCATGTTGTGAGTTTTTCGCCTGGCTGTCGACACCTAACCACATTGGTCTGCATGGATAAAGTTCATAACTATACAGTGCATGTATGTCAACATCGCTTATGCTGACATTCTTTCTTATATCAACATTCATTTTAGGAGCTAATGTGTTCTCTTCTATATATCACTAATAAATAAAATCCGTCTATACAGACAGTTTTCAGCCATTGTTCCTCTTTTATTGATACGTCCGATAGTTTTTCCTCCATATTTTTAGTACACACAGTGCAAAGTCATGTTCTGGCTGACAAAAGTTCATCGTGAATGTAAACAAACGTGACTATCCATTTTTCATGCTTTTCACTTGTCTGCTATGAATAGAATATGTCCAGTTGGACTAATTACTAGACCCACTACATGTATTGCCAATGCTAACTTCAATAGGATTGATGGACAGACAAGGTCCTGGGAAGTTAGTACACGCGCGGAGCTTTGCATTTGGAGGGTTATGGACTGTTTCATTGTGATTAACAGAGTCTCTAATCAAGTGTGTCAAGGCCGCACGGTGCTGTCCTCTTTATACTGTTAACGCAGTACACTGATAGACAGACTCACGAAAGTGGAGACAAAGACAAGAAAAACTCTGATCCTAATCTTATTCCCTTAAGCCTCTCATCTTTTACTATTCCACCATCCTTACCCCTCCCCCAAAACCCAGAGGTCATGCTGGGCTTAGAATATCCAACTACATATTACTTCCAATCACCAACTTATTCTCCTTGCATGAATAGTCCTTATCTCCCATGTCCACTTTCCTTACAGCAATGTTGTACAATGTTGATATAATCAGATTGCACTGTAGTTTAATCAAAACCTATTCCAAAGATGGGAAACCAACCACAGAAATTATGATGTGCATTTAATGAAATCCCCATCAATCTGCTCATCGATTCTTAACTCTTTCCCTACTTCAAGCTGGAAATTCTGGCTTGGGCTGGAGGTCACATCTAGACTTCAAGCTGGAAACGAGCGGGTTTACTTCTGGGTCATCAGAAAAGAGTGTCTGTTTTGAAAGTGTGCTTGAATGAACAAAATCTATATAATGAAAGTGTATTTTATTATTTTTTTTTTGTAGAGGTGAAATTTGTACTCATTTGGTATAAAAGAGAACTTAGTGAATTGTTCCCATAAACCTATATGCCCTGACAAAGTGACTAGAAATGTGTGGAATGAGGATTTACCATCAATTCTATCGGACAGTGAAATGCAGTGTTGGTAGATCTAGATGTGGATCTTCGAACTGTAAGTTGAAAACTATTATGTAAAATATACTGTTGTGGGTTTTGTTCTTACGTTCCTTTTCATTTTTCTTTACTCACACAGCACCCATACATTCATAAATATTTTATTTGTCTTCTATGATTCCTCCGATTTCATGTGATACCTATTTTGCATGTTTTTTTGTTTTTTTTTGCCCTGGGCTACTGTAGGAATTGATTTTTGTAGTGAAAGTGTGGTCAGAAATTGGATCATGAATCTGGGCGTGTTTGGAGGTGACTGGCTATGGGAACAGGATCAAGTAAGAAAAGAGTTAAACAACATCAGCATAACAGATTTCCCATTGTACTCTCTGTGTACAGTATGACCAACCCATCAGCTGTGAAATTTGAACCTACTTTCATATCTCAGCACCAGGCATGTTTTTAATTGAGAAAATTATTCACTTGTGAAATTAAAACGCTCAGTTTATCAGGAAAGCGAGTTCAAGACGACACTTTCGATACGCCTCATATTAGCCTCTTCCAAAATAAGCTAAGGGCAATAACTCATAAAAAATATTAGTTGATTGTAAGTTAATTCCCATGTTTCAAAAAGTTCAAAAACCCCCTCTTTGGGAAAAGTATTAGACTGAAAGAGGGGGGAGGGGGGGAGAATAAATTTCTATCTGGGTCTAGTATTGCAATGAGGAAGTATAGGCGAATAAAAAAAGTTGCACCACATAGTAAAGGCCAAACAATTTTTTATTGGCTCACACATGGGAGCATCTGTTTGCAGTTGTAGGGGGGGGGGGCGCAGTAGCCCCCCAACATAGGCAAAGATGCGACTTAACTAACTGAATACAATAACTTTCTTAAGCACTGACGGAGAGAAAGGGGTGCATCAATAGGCCCAAATAGACGGTGCTATAAATTTTTCCACCCAAATGTTCGGCATGTATGTTTGATGCAGGCAACATCAAGTCAAGATCAACTCACCAGTGCTACATGGCCAATGTTAAACCATACATCTCCCAGTACCACATCATCATCTGCCAGTGACAAAGCTCGCTCAAAACAAGTCAAAGTCATGTCATATTGCTGGGCATAGAAGCAACAAAGTCCTAAGTTGTTGAAAAGTTCTGCATTATACACACCCATCTGCAGTAAACGTCTGGTGGGAAGAAAGAAAAACAGGGTCATCAGGATGTGATTTAAATCCTTCTCGGGTTAAGACAAATTTCTTCTTCTACTTTTTTCCTTCTATAATGTTGTTTCTTTCTGTATTGTTCTTTCTACAATTCTGAAAGAATGATTATAAAGCTTTGGCTATAAAGTTATTCATATTATCACTGGGGACATTTATTAACACATCTTGATGTGACATGATTACGTTTCTATTTCTTAATTTCTACACCTATGACAGATTTCTGAATGCAGACCATTCTATTTGCAATGCATCTATGATTTCTTTGGACCCATTTTGACATATGAAACTGTCACTATTTGCTAGCACTCAAGCAACAGACTAATGGACTAGCTTTCTTTGTGATATCTGATGTCTGAAAAATAGAGGATTCTTTAAGAGCTCTATCTGTTTGTCAGACGACTGCTCAAGTTACCTTCAATACATATTTCACATTGATAAACCTACCTGTAAAACTTGAGGGCTATCTCTGGCTGGTCTGAGTAGAAATGATTTGTGGCTATGCAGGCAATGGCCTCCACATGCATGCTGTCGTATTTTAGAACATCTTTGTAAAACTTCACTGCTTCATCCATTTTGTCTATACCCTACAAGAGAAATCAACAGTAACACAAATGAATCAAATGTCTCTATGAGTATTTTTAGTTTCATGTAATATTTTGTTATGCCAGATTTCTTCAGCCAGGAAGTGTCCTTTAATACTAAATATTTATAACTTTGGAACAGAGAGCTGAGAGAAAATAGACTTTAATTAATTTTTCGGTATTATTTATGAGATTAAGTGATATGAGAGAAGACAGCCGCACATACCAATAATTCTTGATTGATAGGACTAAAATTATATACTATGTGCGAGAAGATGAATTGTCAGATGTCTAAGTTTTCATGCTGAGAGTTGTTGGTGTCCCTGTTGATGGAGAGAGAAATCAGTGCTCCTTTCTTTGGTGCAAACAGTTTCTAGCAACAACTTATTCTTACCAAGGCACTTATGCTCAGAGTTAATTCCTGTCATCGTAGTCAGTAAAATCTAATTTCATAACAAAGTTGCCTTTGACATTCATGCTCATATTTGACTCTTGCTATCCAACAGTCAGAAAAATTTAGTTTCTATGGAAAGTCTCCTTCAGTATGAGAGTCACCTCAGCTAGTTACATGCCATAGCTGCAAGAGAAATATCATTGCGAATTTGGGGGGGGAGGGATGGGGAAGCACTGTAAATCTTTTATGTGCATTGGGTTAAATATGCCCACTGCTTTGGCCAACAATCAATTATTAGATAACTGGTGAATCTCTCCTCACTCACTTCATGGATCCTGGCTATGCCCGTAAGCAATGTTGTTTCCCCTGGAAATTGATTGAGTGCCTGTTTATACACCTCCACCGCTGCCAGTGGCTGGTCCAGTCTGCAGTACACCTTGGCCAGGTGGAGATAAGCGTCGATGACTTCATCAGTCTTCAGGGCAGAGCGCAGCTGTTTCTCTGCATCTCGGTACATTCCCAGTCTAAGACGAAAAAAATAAAAAAAACAGAAAGCATTAGAAAAATTAATGGGAAACTCATTCAAATACCTTTTGTAATAGTGATACTGTAATAGTCACTGATCATCAAACATCACTGGAGTCAGTCAGGAGAGGCACCACAATAACAAGATGGGACAGCCAGTGCAAATCATTGCCACAAACGTATCAATGCAGAATACAAACTTGTTTCAATCCATTGTATAGACCAACAGTGTCATGGAATGGTAAAACAAAAGTTTGCATGATATCATGAGATCATTCGTGAAAGAAGACAGAAGCGTCTATAGACTGTAAGGTTTTATCTGTTCAGGACACAGCTCAAGATTGTCCTTTGTCCTGATAACCAAAACAAGTACAAAATTTTCCTGAATATATTCCAGAAAAGTTGTGATACTAAAGTGCTGAAGGTTGGAATCACTCTAGGCAGCAAAGAAAATGCCTGTGACTTGCTGCTTCAGTAGGAAAGAAGGCATTGCTTACCTGTAATAACATTTGGCCAGGGCCACCTTCCACCACCAGTCTGTGAATTGACTTGCTTCTGTGGCCAAGGCAGCCAACTCCAGTGCCTAAATACAGAAAATATAATTATCAAATATCCCAGGGCATAATGACTAATACCACAAACAAAATGAATTTTTTAACAGAAGACTATAAATTGTATACAGAGCTGCTATTAACATACAAGCTTGTGACATTTCCATATTTTTTTAGCTTCTCTCATTCTTTAAATGTTAACCCTATATATAAATATAAGTTCTACATTTTTCAATGAAATAAATTACACTTTCCTCTGAGATAAACATTGAAATTTCATGAACATCTTCTGTTCTAATAGCAGTTTTGTGATCATTTCATTTTAACTTATAATTTTTTCAATATCTATACACTTAGAAGAAAATAATCATGAGTACCTGGGGAATGTATAAAGAAAACATTCCAAAATAATAAAAAAATGATTTGATAATATATTCTCCATTCACTCTGGTGCTCTAAAAATATCACACTGCTTTGGATTCATACCTAGGCAATTAATTTTTTTTTTTTTTTTTTGAGAAAGTGCATTGATGATATCGAATTTCAGATAGATTTACTTCTAAGATATTTTATTAAGAAGATATTGCAATTATTTATGAAAATGCAGTTACTTACATTGCGCACATCATTTTCATGGTGAAAGATGTACTCAAAGAGGCCTTTGGCCAGGTTAGGTCTTGCTGCATATTTCCCAAAATTCAGTCTAGCTATGTTGATGAAAGGTCCATCTGGTGTTGAGAGCATGGAGGCCTGGCAAGACATTGAAAGTATTGTTGTAATATTTTACATTTATCAAAGATGTCAGATGCAGATTTCCATGATATTGGCCACAGACAAGCTATGTGAGAGGAATATGAGATGTGAAGATTCATTATTGTATGTAACTGACAGGACATTGTAATTATGAAGATGAATGATGGATTGCAGTGGAAAGACTGTCTCAAAATCAAGCAGACTTTGGAAATCTTCGGCCCAGTCATACCTCCTGGAAAAAGTGATGGGAAGTGACAGAACTATTAACTATCCAGACTTAGGGAATTGTCTCATTTTATACATGTATATTATTTATCCTGAAGTATAAAAAAAAAAAAAAAAAGTTATAAAACTTACTTAGAAAAACTATACATCCTATATCATCAATAGAATATTGAAAATGGCTTCAAAATTTTTCTAGCAATATATGTGTCCTTTTTGTTGTTATATGTATATGTATGGTTTTTTTCCAAATTACATAGAATTACAAAACTTGTGTCTAATCATTTCACTTTGAATGGTTCAATGGAAGAATACACTCACTGTTCCCAGCCTGACAAATCTGCCTGAAGCACTTGTCACTGGCCTAGCTGTATGGGCTGTGCGGGGTGTCCGGATGGCTTGCTCCATTGTACCAGGTCGACCAGACTGGGTGCCTGGACGTACAAAGCCAGATAGTGGTCGACCTCCTTGAGTTGTAGGTCTGAGGCAATAAATATTGTTACTGATATCAACTAAAACAATTCAAATAACCTCAATTCTTGATATTTTCAGGACACTAGTTTGAAACGATTCTCTCTGCCATTAATCAAATGATACCTCATCTGATGCATAAGATTTAGTTAAAACATTGACTTATGCCTACTATTTGTGCCAACTGGCGGATAAAATACAAATTAGCTCAGAGAATACTGCATCTTGTGGACAATATCTATTCAGAATTTGTTAGCATTTATATTTATATGATGAAGAGAACCAAAACATGCAAACTATATGAGACGCGACACGATGAAATCCTGTAGTTATTTGCAGCACTGTGAAGATTATTCATTTCCCTTTCAGTGTGTGAAAAACGTATCGGTCTACCCTAAGAAGAAGTTGAGATGTTGGCAATTAAAGACGACGGGGGTGACCTGTTGCTCCAGCTAAAATTAGTGAGAAAATGGCCGATCATTTTTGTAAATCCTTCTTTACCTTTGTTAGGCCATGCCACTAAATTACAATTTTAGGGCCTTTACACACTCCATTTCAGTCAGTTGAACTCTGAAATGCATTTCTAGATTGATATAGAAGGGTCTGATGACAAAAAAAAAAGTATGTTAAAAATTCATTCACTGTTGAAAAACACGTGATTTCTCCGGTTGATTCAGTTTGACGAGTGCCTGATTTCATCGTGTCGCGTCTCATATAGATATGTATATGCAAGTGCTCTAAAGTGAAATATTTATCATTCCTATTTCTTGGATGAAAGAAATACAGGAAGAATGCATTGAGATGACAACTTCTCTCCATGAATTAGAATGAAGCAAAAAAAGTGACAATAATAAAATAGGAAAGATTTATATTTCATTTCATAACATGTTGTGGGACACTGATGATAAAAGCCACAGAATACAGTTTACCTGACTCCTTGGCTTGGCCCACTCTGGGCAGTGCCAGGCTTTCTGAGAGAGGTGCCAGGACGAGCAATATTTGCAATCACATTATCATCCATGAGAATCTCCGCTATTCCTTCTTCATCAACTTCAACCTCATCTACATACACTTGGCTCGTTAGTGCTCGAGTTTTCAAATGCCATGCAGCCTTTCCAGATGAGAGAAAACAAACAAGGTTTCATGACAGTAGCAGCAATCTATGACAATATGAACATTTGATAAGCAAATAGATTAACAAAGTACTCGGAGCTTATTCATTTTAACACAGGAGAGGCAAATCAAGAGTTCTGGCAGTAAAATAGATGAAAATGCAATTTCATTCATAATCAATCACAATGTCATAAAATCTACACAAATTATCATGCTTGAAATAAATATTATTTCTACCATTTCCATGAGAGTCATATATACAGTCTGCTGCTACTTTTAAATGAACTTATAACCCATTCACACTCATTGACAAACTGACTTAAAATGGGATGAAAAAGACAGGAATGAGAGGGATGGGAGGGGAGGATAAAAAGAAGACCGTTATTATATGGAACCAGGTCCACTTTGTATTTCTTAGCTACCTCAACCTGGGTCTGTTTAGCCTAAGTGTTACGAGTTTACTAAGTATCCTAGTGGGCTCAGTGTCTGAGGCAGGGAAAAAAGACCTAACATCAACACACACATAGGAATTAAAGTAGAATTTTCAGTTACATTGGGAGGATGCACTGATAGATCTACATCTGCATGTATGATATTTTGTGGTCTGACTGAGCCAATATGTTGACCTACTTAGCCTCAGCATGAATGGGTTAGATTCAAAGCTACCGTAAATATGGTAATGTTGTAGGGCCTTGTCAAAATTTTATAGTTGAAAATTTACTTGAATTACACAGAGAAGGCTCTTAAAGAATATGAAAATGCTTAGCGCTTACTCTTTATTGCAAAACTGAGTCTTTGTGCAACATCTTCCAGGCTAGTCTAGAAAACGAAATAAGGGAAGTCACACATGCGCAATCATGAAAAAAAAAAGATAAACACAAAAACACAAAAGGCGGCGAAAAAACGGTCCCTTGACAACCTTAACCTAACCTAAAACACTAACCCTGACCAAACAAGAGTTACAAATTCAGCATATGATGAAAATATGGCACCCAAATCCATTAGCGATAGTTAACTGTGACTGGATGCTTACCCACGGACATTTCTAAAAATAGCTTCGGTACATATAGCAAAAAAAAAAAAAAAAGGAAGATGCTATTTTCACCGTACAGTGATAATAGTTGGGTAGGCTATTTTCACCGTTTGAACACCAAAAAAACAGAACAACCCCGCTGACATAACTTGCTGGGACCCTCAACCATCGCACGTCCACCCTAACACTAACATATAGGTCCGATGAGCGGGTGATGGTTCTCCCTACGGTGAAAATAGTCAATCCGAAAAAAAAAAAATATGTAGCCCCGGATCCGTATCCACTTCGTAAAAAGGAAAAAAGGAGTGTGCCCTTCAGAAGAAAATAATAGACTCTAATATCCAGCCATATGAAAATGATGCTGCAATTTCTTTCTGTTGAACTGTGATACTTTTACACTAGATCAAGTATCTAGATCTAGATCTAATCTAGATCTATATCATAATAAATGGCGTCTATGACAACCACTGAAGTAATCATTTCTTTCAGCTTACCTGATCATATGGATTCTTTTCCAGAATTTTAGAACAGATATCCACGCTCTCTTTAAACTTGCGCCGCCGAAAATAACTATATGCCAAGTACAGGGGATCCATTTCGATGCAGATAGAACTGTAGTTGACAGTAGTTTGGCACTCGTATCTCGATCTCGAATTCCTGACGACAACTTTTATCGGTTATTTCTTCTGTACTCAGCAGTGAAGACTTATCGTCTACTAATAACATAAAAAAATTAAATCGGTATTGTAGAAACAAAACAAACTGTCTATCATCTCAACTGTTGAACTCGCTGCAAATAACATTATAATTATTATTATTTGTTTGTTGTTTTTTTTTCTTGTTCAACATGATGTTGCTTTAACTCGTGCCTGATGCTTTCTGTGTCTGAAAAACAAATAGCACAAAAATAATGTTCAGAGCAAGCTGTGTAAGGAATGAGGATTGATAATAATAATAATCAGTTATGCCAACACACAGGGTGCAAAGCTCAATCGTTCCACATTCATAGAGTCTACACAGTCACGTTGTAAGCTCCCAATCATTCCAATAGATCTGCAGTTTAAGCTTATATTGGTGAGGCTTTGGTTGGAGTAATTTGCTGGGCATTCGTGGATATAAAGTGGCATAATTCCAGCAGTCAAATTCAAGTTAGCTGTAACAAATTTAAGATCCATTATAAGTTAGAAATATATTATGTCAAATATCTCCATTGTTTGCTACTTTTCTCAGGTTTTTTTTTCTTCTTTTTTCTTTCTTTCTTGCTTATTTTTTCACCCTCTTTCTCCTGCGTTCTTTCTAGCTTTCTTTCTTTCTTTCTTTCTTTTTTTATTTCTCTTTCTTTCTTTCTTTTTTTCTTTTCACCTCTCCATTCTCCAGAGATGTTCTTTCAAAATGGCGAAATTCGAATTTTTATTCTTATCAGAATGGTACAGGCATAAGGTTTTAATATAAATTTGCAAATGGCTTTCTGGTGTTGGTGGAATTTGTTAGCAAATTAGGTCTACTACAAAGTTTGGCCATCTCTTTCCTCCCCCAGTTCTTCCTCTCCCTTTGCAGGTGCTGTGTCGAGATAACCTCCACGAAGAGGTTGAAAAACGTTCATAGAACGTAAACGTGCAGGTACTGCGCCTCCCCCCCCCTTCCTCCCCCTCCCATACCTTTACTTATTATCCCCAATGACAACAGCAACATGGATTTGCTGCCACAGTATTGTTAGTGTATCTCTTTTTGATCTGAAATAATGCAGAAGATGCATGCCATTATTATTGATGTAACTTGATTAGCTTGTACGACTTTTTGTTCTGTTTGTACTTTTCTTTTAATGCATTATTTAAGGGGAAAAAAGAATATATATATATTATTATTGTTATTCTTATTATTATTCGCATTTCATAGACCAAAATTTTATGTTGAAAAATTAAAAAGATTTTGATTTGCTTTCAGGAACGAAGCATTTACGGCATGTTTTCATAGCGTGGGAAAAGTGAAAATTAACTGTTGAAACCTGAAAACAAAGCATCTTACTCTTACAAAGAATGTGCGTTGTAGAGCTATAAAATACTTTGACTCCTCAACCGGGGAAAAACCAGAAGTAAAACTCAACAAAAAGAATTAAATGCAAATGACATACCAGTCTCAGATACAGATGTAGGTCTAAACCTCGATGACACGGAAGACGTATTTTTTTATGCTCTTGATAAGAATCACATGAAGAAGATCCAATTGCTCTGAAAGTCATCATTGCTCTGCTCTCCTAGCCACTGCTCTGCATCATGCTCCAACCATGACTCTGAGAGTTCTTTTCTGACGCAGCAGTTCAAACTTCAAAGGCTACACTAAACATATCCCTACATGCCACACCATTAGACATCGTCATCTACAGATTTTGAGAGAGACGCACAGATCACAGACCAACAGTTGTGATGGAAACCATCAAGCCAGACGGTCCTCTTCCTGTGATCAACCAGGTAATGCAATAACATACTTGGCTCATATCAGAGACGTTACAAATATCGGCAATTTTGAAGAATAAATGAGCAGTCCAGCCTCTAGCCAGGGGTCACTAAGAGCAAAAATAGAAATGCAACACGAGGAAGAAGTGTTGCAGCGGCCCCGGGGGTCGATAGTTCAGTGAAGGAAATGATACCATAGTATAAATCATCAAAATAGTCAATACTGAGAGATAGGCAGATGATATTCTTGGAAATCTGTGATTTTAAGTTTGGGACAAAAAGTTTCTTAATTAAGACAGATTTTAAGGACAAAAGCTCCAATGAAGTGTAAATTCACGGCAGTAGAGATCAAGCAGACAGAAAGGAAGAAAAAGAAGCTGGAAGGAAGAAATCAAAGTAGGATACAATAACAGACATTGTCATGGGATGTCCTGTCATAGGGATCAAAGGTCACTATTCGCACACAAACACACGAGCTCTATTGCTGCTGTTATTTATCCATTGTGCTACAATGTCCATATTTCGAACATTCAACAGAAATATCTGGTATCCTAGTCTCCTGTCTTCCAAAGAGCTTCTTTCATCATCATCGTTGCTATTATTCTTGTCGTTGTTCTTTTGTTTGCAGCTTCTGCTATCACTAATAGCTATTGATGATGATGATCATGATGTACCGGTAGTTGTTGTTTTTATTGCCAGTGACGTCGTAACTATTGTCGTTGATGTGATTGTTGAATATTGTTGGTGATTTTCATTATATTATTGTTAATGATGTTGTTGTCGGTGTTTCACTGCTGTTGTTATATTGTATTTATTATGGGTTGTGGTTGTTATAAATAGTGTTGTTGTTAAATGCTGATGCCAGTAGCTGGCATGTCGAGCGATCTTTTACCCTCTAGAGCCTTCTTTTCTTCTTTTTAAAGGAGATCCCTCCCCCCCCCCCCTTTTTTTTTAACTTGTAGATTTAAATAGCCGGACTTTTCCATGAATTGAAATTGGTCCCACTGTCAGTTTGTATGTATATTTTGTTTTTGTTTTTTGTTTGGTTTAAAAAAAATATATACTTTTATTGTTGTTCTTGTTGTTGTCGATGACAAATCACACTGTGAAAAGGGCAAACCTTCAACAGAGTACATTTATCGAATGAAAGTGGTTGACAGAGAGAGAGAGAGAGAGAGAGAAAGAGAGAGAGAGAGAGAGGGGGGGGAGGAGATGGAGGGGGAGGGTGGACAGGGAGGGCGGAAAAGAGAGAGGGACAACGCGCGCAGAGAGGACAGAGGCAAATATATAGCCACTAGGCCTACTGCATTTGAATTACACTTTTCTATCTGCACATTACATGTATTTTGTATAGAGCCATGGAAAACCACACACACATAATCTAAGTCGACAGATATGTGAACAAACAGACACTGACGGACATACAGACAGATAAGATAGATAGATAGATAGATAGATAGATAGATAGATAGATAGATAGATAGATAGATAGATAGATAGATAG
>JBCAUA010681821.1:0-11362 GCA_038406235.1 Peronia verruculata
AGTGGTGGTTATCTCAGCTGTCCACAACCGTGGTCAAAAAATAACATAACAATAACACTATTGTGTTATGTGTTTCTCACCTTCATTCTATAAAAAAAAAAAAAAATGTGATAAAATTTACGACATGAACTTTCCAGCCAGTAGCTTACAAGAGATACACTGTCAACTAACAACTAACTTATACATAAATATAAACAAATAACACACTTGAAGAGTAAATATCTTGCAAACTGTGAAATAGTTTGAACTTCAAGATCCAAGCCTATTTGCTTCTTTCTCAGTAAGACTTTAATTATCACCATCATCTTCAGCATTTTATAGAGGTGTTTTGAAATTCAAGGCAAATTCTCCATTGGTAACTATTCAAATATTTGAACAAATAAATAACAATCCGTACAATAAGATAGATCTTGCCAAATAATAATAATAATAAATATAACCAAATTCTGCCTCTAAGTACCCCCCCCCCCGCCCACCCCCAAAATAGAAGGTAAAAAAAGGGGGGGGGGGAAGAACAACGGTAACTACCGTAGATCACAGCTCGGCTATAGATTATAAACCTGATTTCAGTCCTACATTTGAGACAACTTTTCACTTGTTCAAGCAATGAATAATCCGTTTTTTACTCATATCAGTGCTCAAAGGTCTCTTTTCCCAGGTCTATGTACCAGTTCCTGGCGTAAGTTGAGGATTTGTATGGTGATAACATTTGATCTTTGCGGTAAATATCTTATCAAACCTACTCTTTCCAATTTCTTACGCGACATAGACTTTCTGTCTATCCTTATCTACACTGTACATCCTAGATGCCAGTGTATTCCGAGAACCTTCTTAGTCATAAGTTTGTGGCAGCCATGGAACTGTAGTTTTTTTTTCCATACAACGCCATGTACTTCTGCGTTAACTGATTTGATTCCGTCTCAAATGAGTATGTATATCTATCTATTTGTCTTGATGAATATCCATCTGTCGGCGTACGTTTCTGTATTTTATCTTCTTTCCATCCATCCATCCATCCATCCGTCCGTCCGTCCGTCCATCCATCCACCCGTCCGTCCGTCCGTCCGTCCATCCATCCATCCATCCACCCGTCCGTCCGTCCATCCATCCATCCACCAGTCCGTCCACCCGTCCGTCCGTCCGTCCGTTCGTCCGTCCGTCCGTCCATCCATCCACCCGTCCGTCCGTCCGTCCATCCATCCATCCATCCACCCGTCCGTCCATCCATCCATCCATCCACCAGTCCGTCCACCCGTCCGTCCGTCCGTCCGTCCGTCCATCCATCCATCCATCCATCCACCTCTCTAAAAATGTTCAAAGTGATTGTGAAAATAAAAACTGTCTTTTTTGTTTTTTTGGATGTGAACCTTTCAATCTCTTGAAACTAAAAGCATCCCTTACAGTAACTACTGTGCTCTTTTTAATAGCTTTACTCGATTTCTAGCCGGTCCAACACTTCAGTTCCGAGGGAGATTCCCAATGGTTTCAAGGTTGGACCCCTTCAAAAGCTCATTGCTCAACGTGAGCAAACATCAACTGATCCAACAACCTGTCGCCCGAGATGTTCTCATCCACATTTCATTTGTAGTTTGAAAACAGATATTTATGTTTGTTTGTGTGTAATCGTGTCGTGAGCGCTGAGTGAAGATAGCTCTAACACTTTCTGTCTGTCACATTCCACTTGCTTTAGAAATTTTGCATGCTGTTTTTGATTGTTTCTAAATCACGCCCGGTTCACACTTCCATCTGTTTGATTTTGTTCGTTGTCCTACAATGATACTCCGTGCCTGGCACTAGAGGTACTAGACGCCTTTGAAAATGTTACTTTTTTTTTATGAATTTTCGTGATTTCGCACTGTGTAACAACAGCGGTGTTAATTTCAGAGACTAATTTGGAATTCTTTTATTTTCTCAAAAATGATTGTGATGAAGAACTATTTTTTAGCAATAATAAACGTTGATCATATTTTTTTTTTTCTGTAATGAAAAGCATTTTACATCGACGCATAGAAAACGTAGTGAATACTTATCAGATGTATGGCAGGTCCATACTCTATTCGTGAATACGTCGTGAACCTAGTTATCGTCAAGGTTTAGCTTCAATAATATTTGATCGCCGTAATTTAACAAGCATTGATATATTTCTCTTTTTCTTACATGTCATTTTTTAGTTCTAGCTAATCTACCTGGTGTCGATTGCTCTTATAGCAGGCTATTCTACCAGATAGGCAAAGGCTCCTGGAGCCTCCATGACATGGATATCTACGATGCAAACTAAACGAAACGACCTTTATCACATTGACAGATTGTGAACATATTCATTACGCCCGGAACTTCATGGCTCAACTTTTTAAACCAGGAGACAATAAAATTACATGTGCGAAAACGTCTACCAACATTATTTCACATCAAAATGTGAAAGGCCCATTTGTTTGGGAAAGGACGTTATATAGATGCCGTCCGTTCTTCTTATCACCTCGATAGTAATCGTTTGTACCTTTCTCAGTATACAAGCCTTCCACCAATCCCCGTGGAATAACCCCTCCAGGTGACTGGATGACATGTATAGACCAATCCACCAATCGCATCTTGAGAAATTGTCTGATTTCATCACGCGCGTTCTTGTACCGTTTTTACCGTTCCATCAAGTCTCGTCATGAGAAACGATTTAAGTTTTAAGCTCAAGTATGAAGCCACCTAATATCTGTCGTTACACACTCCTTCTGCAGCACACTCTGATAGGGGTATTTCCTCGCACCTCCTCCCAGCCCCGCCCCTGATTTTAGAGACAAAGATGATAAGGCCAGGATATATGACATTACATAGTTTTTAATGTTGCCGATACCTACTGGTCATTGGCAGAGAATAGGATAAGACCAATTAATAAAAATAATATTAATACCAATGGTAACAATTATAGTGACACACGAGAGAAATCAATGGCATGGGCATCACAGAAGCGAAATGAAAGCAACATCAAATGGATAGATTCCTTTCATGAACATTCCTACTATCTTTGGCAATCACAGTTAGTTAGATAAATGGATTTTAAGACAGCAGATTCGTAATATACTGAGTGTAATAGAAGAACATGAAATTCACCGGTGCATTCGACAATAATACACTGAACTTTGAAATAATCTTCTTGAAAATCATAATACAAAAATGTACACAAGAACTGTCAAGGTGTCGATATGGTCCAAAGATATCTGCCTGCCAAAGTTTGCAATAGCCTTCCTTTTCAAACAATACATGCTGTAATAGTATAAGGTCGCCATTAGTTACACTCGAGTACATCAAAACTAGGCAAAGCCGTTTTAACATGTTATATATATATGAAAAAAAAAAGTCTTTGATACGTCCTGTCTTAACTTCAGACCATTTGGTTTAATAGAGATGCTTAAAGAGATGCCTTTCTATAGCTACGATTCTGTAAATTTGGAACTATGCGCGTTTGCTTGAAGCAATGGTGGCTGTGTATGTAGATAGTGAGCAATGGCTGGGGGCGCTATACACGTAAGAGCGAGGCTGGAGGCTGTGTATGGATAGCGAGAAAAAATCAAAGCTTGTGACCCCATGATCCAAGGGTAAAATCAGATTTACTCTACGAAATTTCCTTTGACATCCGATTAGTTTCACCCCGTCGAGTGCCTAAAACCACTTCCTCCGAACACAATATCGTCATTTTTCATACTTAGATAATTTACTTTCAAAAACACTCTAACAGTTTAAAATGGCATTTAAGGATAAATGAAGTACAGGGCGTTCCTCCGTGAGAGGTGAGCGATTGTTGCATGTACCACCTAGTCGTGAAGGTAACAAACATTTCATGTCCGCAGTTAGTGATAGGCTTATCATGAAGCTGAGACAAATGTTCCTTGATTCCACCTGGTGATACTCGTCATGTTCATGTGCATATAAGTGTGAATATATCCCGCATAATAATCCATACTGTATCCCACCAACTGTGAATAGATTTTGCCTTTGAGAACAAAAAATGAAGGATATCTTATATATCTTATCTTGTCTTATCTTGTGACAAATTCACTGACTGGAACCGTTTCATCTACACCAATTCAAGGTCTTTGTGGATTCTGAAGAAAAAAATGGAAAACAACAAACAAACTAAATCAGATCTACCGCAGAGATGTGAAATGGCCGGGCTGCTTGACCACTCGTTCGTTATTCTTCACACTTGGTTAATTGTCCAAACGACAGACAATGTGGCTGAAAGGTAGTCGACGTTTATTGCTTTCAGTCATTGGCTGCTATCTTTTGATCATAACACCTAAATATTGTTTTGCAAACCCCACATTTTGTAGGTATCTCCGCTGACACTTTTAGGATTAATATAGGAAACGTAGCTGAAAATAGCTTTTAATCTCAGGATTTACCAGTTTTCAACAGGCGACTGGAAGTAGCAGCATTTTCAAACCATCTCAAAATAGACTATTGGTCTCCATGCTGTCTTTGGATCTGGTAATCTGCTTTGCTAAGACCTAAATGAGGGCGTCCCTTTCGACACTCAAGAGGGCAGACTTGATTGAAAACAAACACACCAAGTCTGTGTCTGTGTTTGTGTAAAATCTCCCACTATCGCTGGGCCAGACATGAGGGCTGTGCTCCATAGTCTACCGCTCTGTAACTGGGAATGTAATTACACAATCCGGCCTTGATAAAATACCTCTTCCATTATAGAACTATTTGGAGAAAATGGGCAGTCTAAATACATTTTTTTTTTTCGCAAGTCTTTCAAATCTTAAGAAAGTGGGATTATTTCGGTTTTTAATTGGCTGCCAGACTTATAATAAGAATTTTGATTTTGCCCGGATATTGGCCCTCCACCTATCTTCATCACTTTTTTTTTTTTTTTTAAACAAAATGGTCAGTCAGTCTTGTGACTTTGTAAGGCATCGACAACAATAAATGAGCGGAAACAATGAAACAATGAGCGGACTTTACATACTGTGAACATTTCAATTTAAAAAAAAAAAACGGGGGAAATAATTAATCCTTTGAACCCTGAGCCGCTAATGGAGTCAACATTCCATACCCCCACGATGGAGTCATTTTTGTTGACTAAATGTTGCCCCATATAATGTCTGTGATGTAAAATCAGTTTTTAACTCTCAGTCCTTAAAAAAACTAATTCTTACCGTGTCCACTAGATCACGCCGTCCTGTCGAGTATACGTATAATACAAACGCTTACTAGCCCTCTGCTGCGACTTATAATGAGACCAATTCACAGCAGATTCTGGCCAGGTCTCTCGCTGTAATCGTAATCTCGATTTCAAATAGAAGAAAGCAGTTTATCTGAGCGAACCTCTGTATAAAATCGCCAAAGATTCACTCTCAACCGAGAATCCATTCTGTTCTTCTCGTCACTTATTTTGCCAGCTTGACTGCAGCCCCAATGAGGCCAGAAAAGCATGCAGGTTGTCGATCTTGTTCCGAGAATTTCTGTGTTTGATCGCCATAGTTCGAACTGAATCCAATAGCCAATTACTGACAGCCATCAATGGCTTTTCTTCTTCTTCTTCTTCTCTATTTTGTCAGCCTAAATCTAGGTTACATTATGTCCTCTTTTTTGCCGTTGAGTCACGTGACATGGCTATATGGAAATTTAGGTCAGGGAGACAATCTGGTCTCCTAAGAGATCCGCTTTGTCTGCTGGCACTGGCCTTGCATCTCTGTGTTTTATACCTTTGAAGATCGGCAATGACCTGCTGTGAACTATATACTTATTTGCTGCTATCTTCCATATGAGCAGGCTATCTTTTTTTTCTGGCTCCCCATTCTGTCAATTTGATTATGAGCAAAAACGAGCACAACTGCGAACACGAGTCAGGCCTAATTTTTCCCCTTCAGTGAATCTAGAGTTTGCATTTTTAAAGTAGTTGTTAATCCTCTACCCTACTTCTCTGAGAGAAAACAGCAAAGCCCTTACGTAGCTGCAGCAGCATTTGTTGATTTTGTCTGGCTGTGATTCAACGGGATATTCTGTTCTACTTTCGTGTGCATATGGTCAATAGAGTAATATGATTATGTTACCTAGTTGTATGCCCAATCACCTGAGAAAGAAATTTGTAGTATTATTTTGCTTTTCCCTTCTCCTCCTTTCATTTGTTATATCTTCGTATCTCATCTCTTCTGTCTTTCGTTCTCTGTTACGGGGGCCCGGGGTTTATAAATAGGTTCTCTGCCCCCACCTGTAGGCGGTGGAAGCCCAACATAGGTGGGATGTCTCCTATAAAGTCCAATCCTCGACATTCCAGGGGAGAACATCTCTTCTCTCTCTCTCTCTCCTTGCTCCTGTATTCTGTCCCGATTTCTTTCTTTCCTCTCTTCTTCTTGACGTGTAAACGTATCTTACCGATTTTGACACAATATAGCCATAATCATGCTGATGTGTCGTTAAACCTCAACACAAGCACAGGCTCTTTCTTTCTTTTACTGATCTTATTTTAACCTCCTTGTGTAAGGTGTCAGTGATATCCCCTCATGGGACGTCAGTAACCTAAATCATTTACTTGAAAAACGACGGGCTGCTCAGTCAGAGAGGTAGGGAGAGAGTGTACGTTGACTAAACATAACAAAAACTACGACATTTGCAACGATATTTCCTATGTCCAGCGCTAATGATCCCGGCACTGTAAGACCTGACGGTCAGTTTCATTAAGTCACCCTGCGCTCGGCCCGCAGCGATCGCTCACTTTGTTTGAATGTTCTGTGCAGTGGAGTAAAATAAAAATTCCTGTTTACTTGTCAGTCAGGTTACCAGCGTGTCTGTCTGTTTGTCGCTCTCTCAATCGGTCCGTTACTACCTCGGTCTTCCACCTTTCTTGTCTCTTGGCTGCCTCTCTTTCTGTCTCTCAGCCTGCCTGTCTGTCTCTCAGCCTGCCTGTCTATCTGCCTGTCTGTCTGTCTACCTTTAGGTTAGCCGGTCAGTCGGAAAAGGACAGCTTATAATTGAGAGAGAGAGAGACAGAGAGAGAGAGAGAGAGAGAGAGAGACAGACAGAGAGAGAGAAAGGGGGGAGGGGGTTAAGGGTCATGTACACACCACAAAATGTCATCATTCAAAAGGAAAATATCACCATTAATCGTAATCAAAAGATGATTTGTTTGAGCACAATCTCAGTTTGACAAACAAGTCACTATGTTAAGGGAGCGCCACTACTGATTAATAGCAGATAAGTAACACAGATGAACAAGCAAAACTGCATAATTATCCTCTCTCTGTCGTGTTGATAAGCTCCTGTCTGTCTGTTCTGACCTTATCAATCGACTCACTGACAAATTTTTTGGCAATCAAATAAATCTTAAAATAATAAAGTCATAATAATGTACATGGATAAGACATAAATAAATGAATATATGAATACCAATATAAAAATAGGAAGAAGCATGACTAAACTGATAAATAATATTATAAAATAAATTAAGAATGAATGCATAAAAAATACAAAAATAATAAAGAAGTAGGACAGCAATAAATCAATAACATAAATAAATCATTTTTATAAAATAGATAAAACATGGATACATTAATACACACTGTTATGAGTAAATGATCACTAATGGCAGGACAGCTCCGGTTCAAGTGTCACTGAAAATTCCGGGTCTTTAACCGGGTACGTACACAGCTAGCAGGGCACAGTGGCTCTGCCGCTAATTGAATTCCAACCCAGAGCTCTTTACTACACAAAAAAGACATCCCCAATAAAGAGAAGAAATGGTTAAAGGGAACAATATCACAGCAGCATTATAATGAATAGTAATGATGTGTTTAAAACAAAAGCCTGAACAGCAACCTGAAATTAACATTCATTTTATGGTATTATATCTATTACACATCGTGGCTACATTTCAATTTTACAGCTACCACTTTATCTAGCACAGGAAGCCGGTTTGTGAAAACTTCAATTTTTAATTAATTTCACTAGATAACTCTGAATTATTGGAGAATTAGAATACATAAGCGTAAGCATAAATCAGTTTTTTTTCTCTCCTTTTAATCTATGCAATATGCTGGTCTTTTGTTGGCTATTCTTCCTTAGTTATACAAAATTTGAAGATGCGTCCATAGCCTAGTTTCATCAATACGAAAGACCACAGGAGTATCCGTCTTTACTGTTATGCACTCTGCCACATCTACACTCACCACTAAGCAGCCTTGTGCTGCCTCCGACTTCATTACCCTACTGAGACAAACATGGAGTTTGATCTAATTTTACCAATAGTAGAATAAAGGGATGTAAGCCCAGCACTCTAGTTTTCTTAAAACAAGAAGTTGATTAAAGTACCGCCGTTCGCATTTTCACTCCCCATTTATTTGTACAACTGTTGTAGAGAGTGGTGTTTGTAAATGGGCATTTTCGGGCTTGAACTTTGGCCCTGATGCAAGAGATCGTATGGCACTGAGGAATCATTGTTACAGTACTCCAGGCCATCGCTGGACAGACAGCGACACTGATCTTTACTAGCGAATCGAACGCGCAAACGGACGCCATTTTTGTTCTCCTCTGTGACAGTCACAACACTAGAGCCCCTTCCTAGCCGCTCCAGGGAATTTGCACTAGAAGAGTTGGATAAGTTGTTGGAGGGGTTTTCCCGTAATCGGGCGTTCCCGCAAACTTTCATTTCGTACACTGGACGTTGATGTCCGTGGGCGTTGGAAACGGACATACAAAGCCCTGGACTTCTGTAGCTTGGAGATCTTCGGACCAACGTCTCTGACTGCGGACAGAACAACTCGGTGATTCCTTTCTTAATTTTGATGTTGAAGCAGCCGTAGATCAAAGGGTTAAAAGCACTTTGAATGAAAGCAATTGTCTCGGCGAACGCCATGACTGCGTCCGGTACAGGAATCTGATAGTTGCTATAGACACGAATGAGCGTCGTGACGAAATATGGCGTCCAACATATGATGTACATAGCTATGATGGCGAACGTCATCTTCAGCGTTTTAATTTTGGCACGAGGGAATGTGGATTTACTCCGAGGTAAGGTGGACCTCCTGAGCGTGTAGCTATTCTGCGTGTTCTGCACTACACGGCTGGCCTTGGAGACTACACACACTATACTTATGTAACAGAAAGAAATAAGCACAACGGGCACAAGGAAGGCATAAATCGTGAAAAATGAAAAATACATCATCCGTTGCCAAAGTGCCGTATAGCCTCTACTTTTACAGAATAGTTTTATTTTCCCATCTTTTTCTTCTTGCGTCTGTACAAATATTAACAACTGCGGAATTGCGAGGATGAAGGCCAAGGCCCAAGAAAAGGCGATGAATTTTTTAGCCCTCGCCGTAGTGGCTCGGTATTTGAGCGGCTTGCATATAGCCAGGTAGCGATCGAAGCTCATAGAGGTGAGAATGAAGGTCGTGCTGGCTATGGTGATGCACTGCAGGTAGGGTAAGATCTTACACATGGCCGCGCCCAGCACCCACTGACCAAAGGCCACGAACAGAATCTCAGTGGTCATCGTGCAGCAGCAGACAGTGAGGTCGCCGATGGCCAGATGGATGATGAAAATGTTGACCCGACTGTTGCGCTTTCTGTAGCGACTGCAGGTTAAGAGCAGGATGATGACGGTGTTGCCCACCAGCGTGAAGATCATGATGACCACGATAGTAGCCACGCGCTGGATGACCGCTGGCTGCCAGATGACCTCATCTTCCTCAATGGTGCAGTTGACCGCCCGCCCAGTACAGTTAGAGGTTGCTGGCGCCGTGGTCGCAGCAGTGCCGACAGTGGATAAAGTGGTGGAGGAGATAAACAACGGCGTGCTGGCCGTGCTGGTCAGACTCATGATGTCCACGCTAATTTGTCGCAGAGCTAAACTGATCCGGCTCTGGCCTATTAGGCTTGGCGAGTAGATCATGTCGCCACCAAGGCCAGATCATTGTTCCACTGTGAAGAATGTTGTGATGCCGTTACATGGGCGTATCTTCCATCCTAAGTCTCCAAACTTTGATTTGGAATTTACTTTCCAGACAGTTCGCACCAGAATGAAATATTCCCATACAAAACCACCATAAAGCATAAACTCTCATTCCTCACACATAATTATCTATAATAATTCCATACCTTCTACTGACACATCTGGAGTTAAATGGAAACAACAGCTTCACTGAATAGAATTGTTTCCACTTAAATCGATCAGTATACCATTTTTTCCTTTCCTGTAGAAGAAATCAATAACTATAACAGACTCTTCACTATTTATGGATATTGACACTGCAGTACTACTGTATGATTCCCATGGAGGAAATAAAGGCCCACACAACAATAGTAAAACCCTAAGAATGCAGAGAAACACAATCGTAGCTTCACACCACTAGCTGATATATCTCATAAATTCAAGATTGCCGTGAATGATCCAAAAGGCCGGAGCAACTCAACTTTGGCAATAAATCCAACGGGGCAGCAGCTTAAGAGGTGAACGGCATCTTGACCTTTGAGAGAAGAACAATGGATATTCTCAAACTTATGTAGGTGGCCTGATACTAATGAATGAGTTGTTGTTATTTACTTTCTTGGCCAAAGGAGGTCAGTAAATCCACGCCACGAGAACTTTCAACCTCTCTGAATATCGACCCATCTTCCCACTGTTACGCTTATCCGTTCATGAACACTTGATGAAGCCATGTCTGACTGTGAGTAGCATTTCACGTTCAGCTTCGCGTCTGAGGTGATGAGGATCACAAGCAACCCTCTTTCATGAGAGTATTGATGACAATATTTATTTGGCAGTCGGACTTGAACAGTCTTCGTGCCTGTGTGGAGCGATGATTTGTGAAGCTGCCACTGCTGCGCTGATCTTGTCGTTGGGATCTTTATCATAGCATACTATGTTTGATATCTGTCAGTACAGCGGTCGTTTCGCTCGCTGGGCTAAGTGTCATACAGTCTTGCCAACCAATAGTGACCGATCATACAGTCTTGCCAACCAATAGTGACCGATCATTCAGTCTTGCCAACCAATAGCCACCGAAAGCTGGGAATGATTTAGCAACAGAAGGGAGTTTGTGAAAGAAGTTCGACTCTCACTCAGGCTATGCTGGAGCTCACGGCAATGGACGATATGATCCCGGGCAGCGTTTCAGTTCAGGCAGCACCATATCTTGATTTCTTGGCACCGGGCGGTCTGAGAAAAGAAAAAAGAAAAAAATATTGGTACATTCTTTGAGAAGTAATATCCTAAACAAAATTGGGAGCTGCACATGTTCCAGCTATATTTGACTAAAACATAAAAGATAGGCAAGTAAAAAGTTTTTCGCTGGAGGAGCGCAGTTGGCTTGAGAAAGGGGGGGGGGGGTGAGGGGGGGGAGGAGCTGAGCTTTAGTCTGAAAAT